>CAAKHD010001721.1:1605-21663 GCA_901007705.1 Fistularia tabacaria
GCCATACAGGAAATTCATTGTGTGTGTGTGTGTGTGTTTGCGTGTGGGCGTTTTGGGGTTAGAATTAATCGCTTTCGTGTTCCTAAAAAAGAGAGACACTAAACAAAACCAACTCCCTCCGCCTCCCCCTGCAGGTCGTTTCACGGATCTGCCCTCCAACATGACGGTTAAGGAAGGACAGAACATTGAAATGGCTTGCGCGTTCCTGAGCGGGACTGCGTCCGTGTATCTGGAGATCCAGTGGTGGTTCGTGAAAGCGCCGGAGCCCGCCGACACCGGGGAAGAGATCGATAATAAAAAGGTGCATACTTGTTTCCACTTCACAGAGACGTGCTAGTCGTGTTGAAAGCTGACGTTCTGGGGATTCGCCCGTGCAGTTATTCACAACCTGGGGCTTCAAGGAGAACACTGCACAACTTTGTTCCTGCTGTTAGTTCATTCACATCCACACAACAGCTTATTTTGACCTTCAAATGACTTATGCAAATAACTGAAGTGATCATAAGAGTTCAAGGACTGAAGCTGAACACTCCATTTTAGATCTATGGATTCAAGCAGGGGTTATTTCTCCCTACTTGTCACGTGTCATTTTCTCTGTATTACCACCTATTTTGAAATAGTACACTCACTGCAGACATATAAGGGAGGACTGACAGAATATGCAGGGGACCTTTGTCACAAATCACTTGAATTTGTAATATAATAACAGACTCAGAAAAAGAACATGCATAAGACTTTGTTTTAACTTTTTACAGACTATCCATCCATTGCTTACAAAATATCTATGTATCGGTCGGTCGGTTGCTCTGTCCGTCTGTCTATCCATCTGTCTTTGGAGAGCATGTTTTTTTATATTGCCAATTATCAAGAGAATAGGACTTGTTAACTTCTGCTCCATTAAACTCATAATGTATAGTGTTGAGATCTGGTTAACTTTGGTCCTAGTTAAGAATGTTGCACGCGTTTCATACTGGGAACTTTGGAAAGGTAAATATTAATTATGAGCATCATAGTTTTTTGGTTATAAGGGCTAAGTAGACTAAATAGACAAAGTGATTGGAGTGGAGGCCGCAGTTACATAACATTTTGATAGTATTCAGTCATTTAATTACCATCAATATTTGACTTGATTTTGGGGCCTGAATTTGATTTTCCTCAAAATAATCTGTCTTGGCACTGGGCAAGGGGCAGTATTAAACCCATCAAGGGAAAAGAAAAGTCATTAAAAAGGGGCGGTGTGAAAATAATTGAGCTAAATTGGTTATTAATTTCATGATAAATGAGGTAAATTATCCCAACTATTCATGATTGGTCAAAGAACCCGAGTTAATACAGCAAATGCGTATTCACGTAAACCACCTCATTTAATGGTGCATCTGAAGCTGCTTTGACGTATTGCTTAATCCGAGTTGCATCACCACAGGATGTGACAGCTTGATCTGGAGCCAATAAGCTACTGCTCATTGGATGAGAGGGCTTGAATTTGGTTCCTTAATTCAGATGGATAAAGATGCCTGCTTACATAGTGTATGGCAGGTAGCTGCATTTCAACATTTGGATTGGTGCATGCATTGGCATGACAAAGATCAAACTAAGCTCTGTCTATTTCAATGACAGAGGAATGTGTGTATGTGTGTGAATGGTATGCATGAATGACAGTCGGTTGGTCGGATATCCATGAGGCTTCAATTATTTTTCCATTGTTGTGGGGCTCTACGAGCAGTGTTGGCAAGGATTTGATGTGGGTCGATCCATGTGACTCATGGATGTTGGACAGAAGTGGCCTATTGATCCAGACATCCCATTGTTAGCCACATTTCTCATGGTGGAAGGCTGTTTGAAATGGAAGCTGGTGTGTGTTTGTCCTGCTGTATTGATAGAAGTAGAGTCAGAGTTGCATGATAGATGCTGGTGGAGCAGAAGCAAAAGCAAAGCAATTTGTTTCAATGTGAATATGAAATGATTAGCTTGGAGCAGTTAAAGGATGTTGAGAAAGGTGCATTGAGATCACTGTCAGGACATTCAGATCAATAGGTGCAGCGGCAAGATAGGTATAGGGGTTGGGTTCAGTTCTCTAAGCATAAATATACTTATGGGCTGTCTGGATGTGAAATAGGTCAGATTAAAATAGATTGGAAATAGACCAGGCAAAATGTATTGGTCTTTGTCAGTATGATCATTATTTCAGAAAATATCACCATATCAAGCAGCAGTTATAAACAGGTATAATTAGGAAAAACAATGGATCCTTGTAGTTGTTTACAGTTCTATAAAAACAGAATATAATATTCTTACCCTTATTCTTCATCTTCTTCTTCTTCTTCTTTTTATTCTTTTTCTTATTGCTATTTTTCTTATTATTTATTTATTCATTTTTTCTCCCTTCTTTTACATGGTCTATTGTACAATGAGTGATAACTCTACTTGTTAAGGTAAGCTTTATTGATCCCCATAGGGGAAATAGTTTTGTCGCAGCAGCGCGACAATAGCAGTGTCAATAAATATGAATATAAAGATAAACAAAATAGACCGTTAAAAGATTGCAAAATAGATCTATAAATACATACATACATACATAAATAAATAAATAAATAAATACAGTAGACAGCAAAATGAACAATAAGGAAAGGAATAGATAACCGAATGGAAAAAAAAAAACAAACAACAGCAATGGTGAGAATAGACAACCAAATGACAACAACAGCACGAATATAAACAGTGACAAGAACGACAAAATTGATCAGGATGCGAATGGGATGACACCAACAAGGATAACAACAAAACAACGGAGTTAGGGCACGACGTGTGGATGAGTTAGGTAGGGAGGTAGTGGTAGCACAAATGCATCTCTGGCTGGTCAGACTTGTGTGCTGTCCAGACTGCTGTTATACAGTCTGATGGCCGTGGGCACAAAGGAGCGTCTGAAGCGTTCATTGCTGCACTGAGGCTGGATGAGTCGTCGGCTGAATGAGCTGCCCATCAGCCCGAGCTTGTCGTGCATGTGTTGGGAAGGATTGTCCAGGATAACTCCCAGTTTGTCCTTCACCCTCCCCACTGCCACCGATTCAAGATGGTCCAGGTTCAGTCCTAGCACCAACCGTGCTTTCCTCACAAGCTTTTTCAGCCTGTTGACCTCACCAGTCCTGGCACGCCCCACCAGCATACTTTAGCGAAGAAGAGTGCGCTGGCTACCATAGACTGGTAGAAAATCTTGAGGAGCCCGCTACAGACACCAAACGACCTTAGTCTCCTCAGGAAGAACATCCTGCTCTGACCATTCCTGTAGAGGGCAGGACTCTCAGGTCTGTGCGAGTTTTGTTCATGTCATGGTGAAAAGAGAGGAGACATTTTCTGTTAAAAAAGGTAATACAACTTTTCATCAGTTTATGCAGCCAGTGACTTTTTACACCTCAATTTTTTTTATAACTCCAACCATGTTATTCCGTTGATATTTAGCAGAATTAAGGGGACTTTCTATATTTATTTATCTATTTATTATATTCTGTATGTATCAAACCTTATTTATTTATTTATTACATTTATTATGTAAGCGGAAAAATGTCAAGCCAAAAAGAAGATAGCATATATATCATGTAGTGTAGCATTCATCAATATCTCATCAAGTAAACAAGGATCTGTTATTAATATCAAATTTGGTGGATATGCGCGTCTGTAATTATCTTCTCCAAAGAGTATCAATTGACTTCAGCTTCTTGTGAGTCGTATGTGCTGGACAACATTTTACAAGAGTAAAAATTGCTTTCGTTTGCAGGTTTATTACGTTAGGTTCATCAGATACATTTCCAGGGTTAAAAACAGTATTTCGATGAATCAGTGGAACACACTAACAAAAAACAAATTAATGACAAAAACACCAATTGAAATGTATTGCATGGGTGTTTTCGGTAACGATGTAATGCCCCAAAAACCATTAAATTTATAACGTAATGCCATTTTAGCATCTGAAAAAAGGAGAACTTTCAGATGTTTTCATTTGCCTGGGAGTTTATTTTTTAAAAGCTACGGTCTTAGTGGCTGAATTTTGAATAGAACATGACATTTCTAAAATTAAATATTTACAGTTACAGAACCTTTCAATTCAAAGTTTTGTTATTTTTTGGACTCATCGACAATTATATTAAAATCAGTTTTTGCTCTTCAACAATCCTCTCTCAGAATTTTGAAAAATCAAAGCAGGTGTGTCTTGAAGTGTTAATTTATTTAAGATAAAGGGATTGAGATGAAGTGACTTCGCTGATTTTGATATGACCCGGAGTTAAAACCTCCCCAATGCATTTTGGCAACTTAGGAGGATGTAGGACCTCAATGCCAAACTGACTAAAAGACAGTTTAGTCTTGAACTCTGCATCTCTACGAGTATCCATGTTCAGAGGACTTTTTCAAGGACCTGCTGAGAACTTTCTTTTTGGAAAAGCTTGATTCAAGTTGTCTGACTCCTACATACAATACTTGGGTTTAAACAGATACAACGAACCAGTCCTTTATGCAGTGGAATCATTTGGACAGAACCTTTACAGACTTAATTAGCAGTCTTCGAGGTACTTACAGATAACCCTTCTGAATTGAAAAATAGATCTTGTGAGGAAAGCACGCTCGGTAGTAGGACTGAACCTGGACCATCTTGAATCAGTAGCAGTGGGGAGGGTGAAGGACAAACTGGGAGCTATCCTGGACAATCCTTCCCACCCCCTGCACGACGAGCTGGGGCGAATGGGCAGCTCATTCAGCCGATGGCTCATCCCACCCTGGTGCAGAACTGAATGCTTCAGACCACTTCACTACTCACTCTCTCACACGTGTCGTACCCTAATTCTGTTGCCTACTTTTGTTCCTATTGATATCACTTGATCACATCCTGTTTATTGTTGTCATTATTCCATTGTTGTCGCCACTCATTATCCTTTCCCTTTGCTGTTTATTTATTTATCTTTATATTTATTTACTTTTTTTGACTTTTTTACTTTGTCTTTTAATTGTTTATATTGCTTTTCATTGTTTATTGCTTATCTATATTTAGACTATTTATTTATATTGTTATTATCGCACTGCTGCGACAAAGGAATTTCCCCTATGGAAATCAATAAAGTACTATCTTATTATATCAATTAAAAAAATATATTGTGAGGCTAAGGGGCTTGGCCTCTCACTTCATGGTGACTACGGGCTAGGGCAAGGTTTAGGTCCAGGGCATTTTGGTTACAAGAGTTTCTTTATCAGTTTTGTGTTGGTGTTAGAGGAATAAAGTTTGAACTCGCCTTTTTCTGCGCAATCCTTCCTTCTCACACCACTAATATATATATATATATATATATATATATATAGTTTGATGTTGGGGAGGAAAGTTTAAATGCACCATTGGCTCTATGGTCTTCCTCCTCCCTGCCGCATTAGTGATGAAAATGATTTGAACATGTTTGACGTCACGGATTTGTGAGTTTCCTCTTCAGCGTTTCCAACGCTCACAACTGGCTGTTTTTTTCCGTGGGTTTCAAGCTTCCAGAGTTAAGGCAGAGCAACCTAGCTTTGTGGTTTCAACACATAGAGGCGCTGTTGGTGCTCATGATTCAAGTTGAACTCAACTCCAAGGCTGCATCATCAATTATTCCTCACTGAACACCACAGGCTTAGACAAAGGTGTGTTCCTTTGCCTACACATTTTCCTGTGCCAGTTCCAGATGAATCAACTTGGCCAAGAGTCAGTTTGGGCTACTTCTTGAGTCACATGGAGCAGTTCCATTGTCTTTCAAGGTGAAAAGGGTCACATACATACATACATACATACATTTCCTGCCCAGACTCTGTAAAGGCACCGCTGCAATTCTTGGGCATGGAAAATGTCGACAAGTATTTCCTCAAGTATTTCCTCATTCACACTGTCCACCTCCTGCAGTCACTTAATGCAGCTCTGCGACTAAGGAAGGCTATCAACCCTATTGACTGGACTGCCAAATGGTTCCAGGCCTTTAAGGCTAAGTCTGTAACTGGCTAATGCAGCACTCCTCGCACATCCCACGCCCACGGCGTCCATAGATTTGACAACTAATGCAGTCAACATGGCTGTGGGGGCAGTGGCCTGCGTCCCGTCATTTATTTTTCTTCTGGAGGGCCACTCTTATTTGGATAATAAATCACCGACCTTCACCATGTCCAAGGTGCTAGAGCTGTGGTCATCTTGCCAGCAGCACCACCTGAGGGCCATTTGCCGAGTTAATGATGGACATTGAGCATGTGGCTGCAGTGTCCAGCCCTGTTGCTGATTGTCTGTTGCAAATGCTAGTGTGTCCTGTGCACCTTGGGGTGGCTTTTTTGTCATGGGTGCTGACCAGCCCAGCAATCCTGCCATCCTTGCCATTAGGTCAATGCTTACAGGCCTCAAGCTCAACTATGCTGTGATGTTGGAAAGAGGTCCTGCCCTTCTATGTGACATATGCATTTTAAATCAATTTACCCACTCTTGTACTCTGGATTTTGTATGTCGGTGTCAGTGAATTTGTCACATGAAAGTTTGTCAGACCTGGCCTCCTCTAAGATGTCAAGGAGTGGGCACTGCATCTGGGATATCTGGGAATGCCTCCAATATATCCCAGTGAACCATCAAAAATGTCAGCTTCTAAAATAGTCATAAAAATAAATCAATTGACCAAAACACAAAACAAGCAAACAAAACCAAAACTGATCGTAGCCCTCCTTTCAAGACACATTGTAAACAAAGCTGTGTTTACTGTATCAGATAGTCTTGGTTGTCAAACATTTGCCGCCATACTTGGGCTAGTGAAGTCCTGTAAGACTGCGGCAGAGATACTTAAAGATGAAAGAAGGCTAACATGTTAACAAAGAATGCTAGTTTGGCCTCAGCTTCAACAGCTATCACATCAAGTGGTAAATAGTTCTCCTTACAGATGATAAATTACACTGCCTGCTCATAATTGTGCGTAATCCTAGAACAGTAAAGCAAAAATATCCCCTCTTTCAACCGCAGAACAACATAATGCAGCCGACAGGATTTGCTACACTTGGACTGATGTTGATTCAAGTCAAAGAGTAAAGATACACAGATGGTGGGTGAGGGTGCAGCAGCTGAACAATTGCTTGTAGACAAAATGAGAAAAGTGATGAAGACCAGGGTCGTCATTCTTTGGCATGTTAAATTCAGTTTATATCTGCCTATTTATCTCTGTCTGTCTCTCTTTGTATTTCTATAATAATTGCCCCCTTCATTATAATATATCTATTATTGTATTGTCACCTTATTTTTGTATTTTCTGATTCTTATTTAGGGAATATTGAATGATCTTGTCTTGTCAGAGGGCTATAGCCAGTAAAAAGAAAAAAAAAATCAGATAATGTAATTAACCCACTTTGGATCTTTAACTCTTCAGACCTTACGCACCCATTTGGACACATACATCACAATTATGAAAACAGGTAATAAATCCTGTTCTGTTCAGAGTAAGATAATATGAGAATTTATTATGAGAAAAGAAAAACAAATTATATACATGAGCAATTTATTTTCATTTTTCATTTTTATGTAAATATAAATATATTTATATATAACTATATATATTAGAATTTTCACAAAATGCCTGGAAAGTGGCAGGGAATGACACTATATCCAGCAAAAATTTTGAATTGAAAGAAGCCCCTTGCCAGGAATGTGTGCTGCTCCTGCATACAATAAAGACATCACTGAGCAGCTGTAAGACTTCAAGGCCACTATGCATTGATTCAGTCAAGAGGAAAAATGCTTCGGTTTCGAAAGAGGTACAACCCATATACCGCATTTCCCAGGCAGCAATATTTAGGGAGCTAGCAAAGATGGTGGAAATGGAAGACAGGTCTATCTGGGAGATGGGAAGCTAGTGGTGGAATCCAGCTTTTGGTAAAGATTCTCAAAAAGGCCTTAGGCTGCAGTGAAGCAAAGCCCTAACTAAAGAGAGCTGTGCTCTATATCTGATCCTCAACCCCAGGCCTCACTTTGATTTATTTTCATTAACTTTTTTTAGATCAGAACAGGGGTGAAAAACTGAAGGCCAAGTCAAAGGTAAGCTAACATTAAAAACAAAACAAAAAAACCCAAAGCATCTCACCTTATCCAGAGCATTTCTTGAAGCGGCAGAAGCAGATCATGTAATGCACGGTATATAAAGGAGTGTGGATCAAATTAGCAAATCTGCCATATGGCATTTTATATCCTTTTGAATCCAAAGTGGTGTTCAAATTAGTTTCTTCTCGAAGTGATTTAAACCATAGTGGATAAATTTAGGGTATCCTCTCATTTACAAACATGAGGCAATTATTCCACATTTTTAGTAAGGCTAGCTGTCTTAGCAGCACAACTGTTGCTGTGTTTGTGGATGCAGCAGATTTCTCGCCCTTCTCTCTTATTAGTTCTACCCGCCAGGTTTGTCTAGTGTCTGCCTTCTATTATTTATAATAGCCTTGGATCATCTAGCATACAAAAAATAAAATAGTCAGAAAAATAGAAAGCGTTGTAGAGGGAGGCCATCTTTTTGAGGCTACGTTTCATAATGATACATTATTTACTTGAAGTAGTCAATTTTTTACTACCAAGGTTTATCAATACATTTAGCAGGTGTTCTGATTATAAAATATTCTGGATTAAAAGTGAAGCAATATCTAAATTGCTTTTTTATTTTCCATTTTTTTTCTCTGATCTTGGTGAAACATCATCAATGTCGAAGGTTTCTGGCTTTAAGTACTTGGGTATCATAATTACAGCAACTAATTCAAAGGCTTTTGGACTGAATGGCCCATGGCTCTTGTTGAAAGTAAAGGATCACTTGGAGATATGCTGTTCTTTGTGGTTGTCTCTATGGAGGAGGTTTGAGGTGATTAAGATGAATATACTTCCCAGCTTTTCATTTAGTTTGTCTTCGTTATCCATGCAGTTTCATTCAGGTTGGTTCAAAGTGGCAAACTATCTGCTCTCGTCTGTTTTCAGGGCTTATAAAAGAAACTAAAGTCTTATTTAGAAATGTGGTCTTGCTGTGACATTTAAAAAAATATATATAAAATGGCAGAATAGCAATAATAACAACAACACATTAGGTAGTTTTGAAATTACACTATGGGGCGAATAAAGGCTTAACTTATCTTGGGAATTATATGAGGAACAAATCATAGCTAATCCCAACACAAACATATTTATTCTGTCTTTATGGTCTTGTCCAACCCCGTCCTCCTCTGCAGATTTTGATATCACTGTCATACTATGGTCAGGATTTGATGTTGCACATAAAATTCCCTGAATAAAAAGTAGGTGGTTGGAACCATTACATACTTTCACTGCTCCAGGTAATAAATATACATGCACCAAATAATTACATCCCCTGGCTGTAAGATTTTGTTGTGCCGCATAAACATTCATTACTGAAAAAGGAGGCAGAGAAAGACCACTGCCACTTGGGCCTTTTCCTGTGTCATGTTGCAGTGACAAAAAGCCACATATCCATGACTTTCCAACTAAAGCAAATAGTTTAATTAGCCTCTGGTTTTGATACCCCAAATCCCCAAGTTCTCAAAGTTTGATCTTTATTTATTTTATTTTACATCCAGTTTATCCATTATCTATTGTTTGCCATAAAGTCACTTGGTGCTGGATTATGTGCTGATGTAAGGGAAAAGGAGAAAAGCTAAGCTGCATCTCTGAAGGTACATGTTCTGATCCTTTTCACCATTGCCAGAAAAGGGTGAACTCCAGACAAATTGTAGATAGAATGTTATCACGAAACACTTGGTACAAGACGCAGGCAATGCTTTTTCTCCACACTCAGTGAATCAGTGAGAGCATATGATTTTGATTCTTGTGTTACTACTTTCATCGTAAAAAAAAAGATAATAAAATGGATGCTTTATTCAGTTGTTTTAAAAAAAAAAAATCTTAATACGAGCTATAGAGAAGGCCTTCAATTTACTGCTTCATCAAAAGTTTTGTACATACCATGCTTTGATTAATGTCCAGAAGAGTTACGTCACTCTGTCTGATTTGGTTTTCCTCTGTAATATTGTTCATCTGGAGTACTGTTTACTCAAACAGTTGCAGTAAGACTGCACAGACCCTGCTTGCAGGCAAATTATTTTCAATATACAGAAGTCCTTGGCCATATCGTGGTTCATTCTTCACGGTCTCACTGTATCGCATATTGTTAACTTTTTTATCAAAATTTTACATCTTGGATTTTTTGCTATGCCATGGGTTTTTGCGGTATGTATGCATTTTTATGTATTTATCATTTGGATTATTTTTTATGGTAAAATGAGCATTTTCTAGGGTGGAGACCAACCAGAACATGGTGTTCTGTGTCCTGGAATGTGATTTGCTCAGTGATGGTAGCATCATTCTCTGCATCTCTGCGCATAGCATTCATGTTGCCATCTCCATTCCACATTTGTTTACATAATTCAATTATATATATTCAATTATAGTAATTTATTTCAACCCCTACTATGATGCTCAAATGTTCTTCATCTTCTAAGGTATCTGGTACTGAACCTAAGTGTTGGAGTAAGATGTTAACCATTGTAGAAAAAGTATAACTTCTTGACATTTTGAAGCAAGGGAGAAACTTTGCATCTGTAGGCTGCCATTACGGCATCAAAGAATCTTTGAGCCGGTACATAAAGAAGGACAAAAAGAATATCAGGACAACAGCAGCAGTGTCTTTTAACAAGACTTTAAACCGGACGGTAACATCCCACAGCATGGTCATTGTAAGGCTGGAGTCTGCATTGGCCCTGTTGATCAGCGACTGCAGGAAGAATATGAAGAATATCTTGCTGGATACCAACAGCATCCGCACATAGGCCAAGACATTCATTCACCTTCATTATACTTTTGTTGAAAGCAGTGACTATTGCGATGGTGGCGAGGATGACGACGTCAATACAGAAGCAGGATTATCGGGGGCCTCCCTCCAAACAAATCTCATTCAGTGTCAGTATGGACTGGTTTGTCAAGTTTAATTGTTAAAATTACTGATGATTAATAGTGTAAAAAAAGGGTTTAAGAGTATAGGAAATGTTTATAAGAGTATTTGAAAGATTATTATGAATGTGGGTAGGGTCACAAAGCGTTAAAATATCTTTAAATAATAAAAATAAAATATGTTTGCTACTTCACTGATTTCTGTTTATTGTGAGTGGTTCTCGAATGTAACCCCCCCAATAAACGAGGGACTACTGTATACTACACTTTCAATCTGCATTCCTTTTACAAGAATGATGTGGTTGAAGTGTTAAGTGATGTCATTTACTTGTCTTAAGTCAGTAATTTTGCCCACTGCAATACTCAGTCTGGCCTTGGGACACAGGGGACCAGCCAGAGTATACTAGTTCTCCAATCTTTGTTTTATCTTGAAAACCTACAGGTGTGACAGAAATTGTTCTAGACTTTTCCATCATCATGCTTGAATACAAATGTATACATTTTTCTTTGAGTATAATTTTCTTCTTAATGAATGAGTATCATCCTTATATGATCCTTACTGATACCCCAACTGCTGTCTCCTAGTTTCCCCATGCTATTATCATTTATTCAGTCTATAGTTCATAAAAAATATGTGTATGAAAAACACTAAAGATTTGAAATTGTACAACAGTGCTTGAGTGTGTGAGCACATGAAAATGAAAGCACAGTGTTTCTCACCTAACCTTTTAAGCTTTTTCATCTTTCACAAAGGACTATTATGAAGCAGTGCAAGTGGCAAAAATGTCTTCTTTTACTCCTCTCTCGAACCATCCATCTTCTCTGGCCAGAATGTGGACATTGTTGTCTTCAAAGAAGTTGCCCTTGTCCTTCAGGTGTAGGTGGACTGCGGAGTCCTATCCTGAAGTGGTGGCTCTCCTGTGTTGGGCAATCTGTCAGTTGGTTCAAATTGAAGAAGCCTCTTGGATGAGAGGTGAAACATCGTCAAGGGAAGAAAATCATTCCACTTGCTTCAAGAAGAAGATTTTGACAAGAATTATACAAGACAACTGTGACACCAGCAATGTTGTATGGATTATATTGAGGGGCTTTGAGGGAAAGACAGGAAGCAAAGCAGGAGGTTGCAGAGATGACGTTTAGGTTCTCTTTGGGATTGACTAGGATCGATAGGATCAGGAATGAGTCAGAGGGACAGAACATGTTAGATCTTTTTGGAGATAATGTCAGAGAGGCCAGACTGAAATGGTTTAGACATGTACAGATTAGGGATGTTGAATATATTGAAAGAAGGATGCCGAGGCAAGAAGTGCCAGGAGGGAGGCCTTGAGGAAGACTGAACAGTAGATTTATGGTTGGAGCGAAAGAGGACATGGAGTTAGTGAGAGGATACAGAGAATAGGGTTAGATGGAAGATGTTTATTTGCTGTGTCAAACCCTGGAGGGAGCAGCAGCTGAAAGAAAAAGAAGAAAAAGAAGGGGATTTAGATCATCAATATAGGAAGAGTTATGCTGGGCTTACACCATAAGACTAAAGACTTTAAACAAAAGATTTTGAAAAGACTTGTGTAAAGCTATCAACTCACATCGGCTCACATCTCAAGATGAGTTTGCTGAAACTAGGCTGAGACCAGGATGAGATCAAATACTATGGGTCTCACATTTAAAGGCTTTGCAGAGATTGAAAAGACTCATGGAAAACCACAACTAGGTTTTTTCAGCAATTTTCTGCCATCATGCAATGCTTTCAGTGGGTTTTTGCTATTATAGATTCTGCTATTTCTTTTCCAATAACCAGAATCAGAGAAACTTTATTTGTGCCCTTGGGTCAATTGGAGGGCACAAGGGATGGCATCGCAACCCTAGAGGAGGTCATCTATACATTTAAAAAATAAATGTTTTTGTATAAAATATAGATAAATTAAACAATTAGAGTTACTTCAATTTATTTTTATCTAACATCAATAAGGCTCCTTGTATAAAATTTATTATTATTATTATTATTATTACTATAATCACTTTCCCTTCTCCATTTGGCCATGATACGCCCCCACAGGGCCATAGGAGGGCACAAAGGATAGCATAGCAACCTTGACCTCTTTCTTAATGCTAAGACTTGAGATAATATCAAACATGTTCAATATTGTCTTTAGCCCTAAGACTAGGAAAAGACTGAGCTAAAACTGCACTAAGACTCAAGACTACAAGCTCACTCTTAACTGACACTAAGAGGACGGGAACGCTCTGTGACTTTGCTGAGACTGACCTACCACTTTTACGATTTCCTTAAAATTTCCTTTCAACTGCCAGTTTTAAGTCTGAAACTGGAAAATTGAAAGGTGTAAGCTCGGCATTAGTTGTGATAGTAAAACCAGAGTAAAATTAGATCAGAAAGAAGAAGCTAATTATGACCTTGAAAGAGTATGGCAGAGCTAATCAGTAAAAACTTTTAAGCAATACATTTAAAGGACAAATCCAAATTGAATCCAGATTCATTCCAACAAAGTAGCCACTTGACTCTTTGACTGTTATGTATTTCATTTCTCCATGGGCTAGCTTAGGAATGTCTTGATCTGCTCTCACTGTCAACTGCACAAAATAAATAAAAACATTTAAAAAGTAAGGGGATATGTACAATATAATATAACATAAAATATTAGAATATATGCTAATTTCTGGAATATTGGCATCTTTTTTCACGTGCTTTGAACACTGTGGCTTAAACAATAATGCGGCTAATTTATGGATTTTTAAGGGCGAGCGAGCTTCATGCCCTCAAAATATTTAGCATGCCACATTGTACCAATTGAATTACACATAGACACTGCAAGACACACACGTGTGGTGTGCACAACTGTTATTCAGAAGGACAATGAAAGAGAGACTGTGGAAGTGTGTGATTTAGGATTTCTGAGGTTGTTTCATTCTGACACTGAAGAAGATGACTTTAGTAGTTTAAGTGCGCAGGATAAAGAAAAACTAGAAAGGCCCAGTCGAGAACAGGCGGCCTGCTGGAAGACGCCGGCCTACATCGACTAGAGAGACACAGTCGGGAATTGGCGGCCAGGCAGAAGGTGCTGGTCTACATCAACCAGAGGGCCTGGCTGGGAATGATTGGCCAGCCGGAAGGCCCTGGCCTACATCGACTAGACAGGCTGGGTCGGTAATGGGCGGCCAGGCAGAAGGCGCCAGCGTTCACTGAAGAGACAGGGTGCTTGAGGAGATGATGTCGGTAACGGGAGGCCAGACAGGGAAGTGCTGGTGTCCACCGATGGGGGGGTGCTCGAAGAGGTGGGACTCCGGAATGAGGAATCAGAACAAGGAGCTGGAACGTTGAATTCAGGCGGGAGGAGGAAAATCAGAACCTGACTCTAGGTGGGACGAGGAAGTCAGAACCCAACCCAAGGCGAGGTGAGGAAATAGGAACCCAGCTCCGGTGGGATGGGTTAGTCAAAATTTCGACTCTAAGGGGGACGAGAAAGTCCAAAACCCGACTCTAGGTGGGACAAGGAAGTCGGAACCTGACTCTGGCGGGATAAGGAAGTCAGAACCCAGCTCTTTTTGGACGAGGAAATTGGAATCCACAACTATCCAAAGGAGAAAATCAGAATCTGGAATGAGAACATCAGAATCTGAACGGGGAACTTAGACTTGCAGAATTATCTCCCTCAGAGCAGGGAGGGCTGAGCTGGTGTTGATACTTGCAGGTCGTCTGGTGTGCGCTGCAAGCTCCTTCTTCCACAGCGGGTCTGGGTTGGGAGACCCGAGCCTCCTCCATGGTGGTTAAAGGTCTGGTCTTCATTTCAGGACATGCAGCGACTCAGAATAGTAACATTCACCATTATTATCGGGGCTCCGCAAGATACGGCCACTTGGGGATCAAATGTAGAACTGCAGTGTAGAACTGAAGCCCTGGGAACCAGAAGGCTCCTGGGAGCAGATGCAACTCAGGAAATGAAAGAGGGGGTTCTCTTACAGGTGAACTGAGTTAGCTACATACAAGGTAATGTGGGCAGTTGAAAATTGATTCCTCCTTAGCATGAGACCAGGAGTCAGGCTTTGGCTTGGGAGTGGGACTGACCAGCCCACCGGAGCCGTGACAACTGCAGAGTCTTGTCCTGAGGACCTGACTATCCTCTTTCAGCCATCAATTTATGATGTGATTCTTTGGATTCTGTAATATAAGGCTTGGTAAGGCAAGTTCTGGTCTATTTGAACATTTTTTTGCAAAAATAGCCGATATGTTAGATGATAGGGTCTATTTGGGTACATGGATTTGCTAGCAAAGGAACAACAAATGCCTCATTATAGAGCATTCCATACCATCTATACCATAAATTCTGCCTGAAGTGCATAATTGGCTGTGCTCCTTCTGGATTCAATGTCGGACATAACTGACCCTGGATATACAGGGTTTGGGATGTTTCCTTAAAAGCGAGATAGCTTTTTTCATTCCTAATAGGTGAGAGGACATAATGTAGTGCTGACAGGCAGCCAAACCAGAGATCAACAGGGTTCTGGGGACGGATTACAAATGGCAATCAGATATCATATCCGCCCATGCGCTTTGACCAAAATGCATTCAAACCATAGCAGGAGTTACTTGTCTTAAGAACAGTCTCTAAATCCAGTGTATGTAAAAGCAAGGAAGCATAAAATCCATTTGATGCTGTGCTCTCTGAGTGACCTTAATGTCTGCCTCCCTGACCTTCCATCACAGCTGACTGCAGCATGGGCAGATGCTGCAGACACTTTCACTCAGATAAACACCACCAGGAGTCAATATGATGAGCTACACATTATCCCGGTAACAACTTTCATCAGCCTCAGTGCCCACACATGTCAGCAATGATTAGAACACAGAAAACAGCTGTTTTGCCATGGATTCACTGACATACGTGAATATGCCTGCCACTTTCATATCTACCATGGGACTGTGGATATCACCCAGAGAAGAACTCTACCTTTGCAATCAATGAAAGCTGCTGTATTACTGAATTGTTTTGTTGATTCACCAGCTTCGAGTTGCATTGCACCAAGGTCACAGACTTATCACTTTTGTGAAAGGTAAAGTTGGCATTATTCAACTGGGAATGTCACTTCTTTGAATGCATTTGCACTCGCAGGCCTGGACCCTAGATAAAAATCTGAGCATCATCCTTGGGCTCTTGGGCCTGGATCCTCTAAAAATGCAAGGGACAATTAACATGGTCTAAGACCATGGTCCAATTTTGAACCATAAAATGGAGGCAAGTTAGGCTTGCTGACCCTCAACATAACTTAATTAAAGACAGTGTTATGTGTATCCTTGCAAGCCTTTGTATTATGAATATGGGATTTGCTATGGCTCAATTTGTGTTAAAGCAACATTTTAGTTACAAATCGCAACAAAACAAAATACCACCAAACATTCATTTAATGTGTGGTGGAATGGAATTGCAGTTAAAAGGGCCCAACTTGGCACAAAAATCATTTTATAGGTTGATATACAGCAGTTTTTTTTAAGATCAGTACACAGCAACTATTACATATATCCTTAGTAGGATAAATAGTGTGATTCTGATTTGATTCTTTTTTTTCCTTTTTTTAAATTTTAACTGTAACTTAGGCATTTCTGACTGTCACAACATCAAATACAGATTAGACTTGCCATCTGAGAGGATGTAAGATAGTAGTTCTTCATGTAACAGCACTACCCAAGGGGAGATTCATACCAATTTTCACTGGGTGTCATGGTTGTGCTGTGGTTAGTGCTTCCACCCCACAGCACGAAGGACCTCGTTTGATTTCAAAGTGAAGTTTGCTGACTCTCCATGTCCAGGTTCATTGGCTTCCTCCCACAGTCCAAAAACATGCAGGAGGTTTATTGGAATAAATTGGAAAAATTGCCCAGACTGTGCATGACAGTGAATGGTTGTTGCGACTCGTCCAGGATGTACCCAGCCTCTCACCCATGACAGCTGGAATAGGCTCCAGCATCCTTAGGAGAAAGAAAAAGCGGTAGATAATGAATGGGTAAACTGAGAAAAATACTTGACTATGTTGAATTTTGAGAAAAACTCAACTCAAATGATTAAAATCCAAGATGGCGGCGCGTGCACACACAGCAGCTTCTCTCTGTTCCAGAGAAACAGTGTTTTCGCTTTTTTCGTCTAGTGTATCGCAGCGTTTTTGTTCGTCTTTGTCTGCCCTGTTCGTCACAAGACGCACATACATCCGGGAGCTATGATTTCTATCGGCAGAAGTTCTACAACAAAGTTAAACTCTGCGCAGAGTTACGGGGCCGTGACCTGCTCCGGAGGACATGTTGCCCCATCCCCTTACTCCTTCATCTCGCCAACCGTGGAAGGCCCACAGCCGGCGCGAGAGGAAGCAGAAGAGGGGTAAACGTGGAGGTGTCCAGGCTCAGCTAGCGGCTAACCCAAACAAGCCGGCCATCCCCTCTATTGTGCTGTCTAACGTATGCTCGTAGGACAACAAACTGGACCACATATGCCTACTCCGAAATACCATGGAGACTGTGAATGAGTGCTGTGTCTTCGTGTTTGTGGAGACATCGCTCAGCAACAACATCCCAAAGAGCGCTATCCAGCTTGATTGGCTAACACGCTACCACGCGGACAGAGCTCTTGTCAACGGAGGTAAGACCTGTGGCGGCAGTATCGGTGTTTACATCAGCGACGCCTGGTGCCGGGATGCTGTTGTATTCTTCAAACACTGTTCACCACTGGTGGAGTTTATGGTGACACGGTGCCAGCCGTTCTGCCTGTCAAAGGAGTTCACGGTCATACTGCTTGTGTCTGTTTACATCCCCCCAAGCCCCAGCAACAACACCAGGCTGGAGGCTCTGAATGAGCTACACCAGCACATCAGTGAGCAGCTGACGGCCCACCCAGATGCCTTCCTCATCCTGGCTGGGGAATTTAATCAAGCTGACCCAAAGAATGTATTCCCCAACATATTCCAGCATATTAACCTCCCCACTCGGGGTAACAACACTCTGGACCACGTCTTCACTACCCAGGAAGGAGCTTACAGTGCCCTCCCCCTCCCCCACATTGGTGCCTCTGATCACATCTCTGTCATGCTAATGCCAGCATATAGACCACTGGTCAAAGTCATCAGATCAATTCGCAAGTGGGTATGGTAATGGCAGGGAGGGTCCATGGAGGCTGTTCAAGACTGGTTCAGCACAATGGACTAGGACATGTTTAAGTGGGCTGCCACCTCCAACAGCACCGTAGACCTTCAGGAGTACACCGAGTCTGTTAAAGCATACATCATCAAGTGTATGGATGATGTTACAGACACCAAGGCCATCACTGTCAGTCACTGCCAATCAGAAACCTTGGCTGACAGGGGAGGTCTTCAGGTTCTTGAAGGCTTGGAATACTGCCTTCAAAGCCAGGGACCCGGTTGGCCTGAAGACAGCCCAGGCCAACCTGTACCATGGTATCAGGAAGGCTAAAAGGTAGTACTCAAGGAGGATAACTCGGCGGTTCAGCAGCAGCAGAGACACTCGCAGCCTCTGGCAGGGATGCAGACCCACACGGACTACAAGCCCGCACCATTGCCCTGCGACAGTCACACCACTCTGCTGAACAAGCGGAACGAGTTCTTCGCTCGCATTGAGGCATAAAACAGCACCCCTGCACAGAAGACAACACCCACTCCCAGTGACCAGGTACTGACACTGTCCCTAGACAGTGTGAGGAGATGCCTTGGCAGGATCAACACACGCAAAGCCCCGGGGTCCTGACAACATACCCGGCCGTGTTCTGAGAGACTGTGCGGAGGAACCCGCAATTGTCCTCACGGACATATTCAACACATCGCTGTTGTTCCCACATGCCTCAAAATAACAACCATCATCCCAGTCTCGAAGAAGTCGTCCTCTTCCTGCCTCAATGACTACCGCCCAGTTGCACTCACTCCCATCCTCATTAAGTGCTCTGAGTGGCTAGTCATGAAGCACATCAAGTCGGCCCTTCCCCCCCTCCCTGGATCCTTACCAGTTTGCGTATCAGTCAAAATCGCTCGACCGATGACGCCCTCTCCATTGCCCTCCACTCAGCCCTCACGCACCTGGACACTAAGGACTGATACGTCAGAGTGCTGTTTGTCGATTTCAGCTCAGCATTCAACAGAATCATCCCCCAGAAGCTCATCCATAGGCTCAAAGCCTCGATGTGATACTGGCTGTTGGACTTCCTGATACAAAGACTGCAGGAACACATCCTGTACCATCACTGTGAACAAAGGGGCTCCCCAAGGATGTGTTCTGAGCCCCCTTTTGTTCACTCTGCTGACACACGACTGCACAACGACGCACAACTCCAACAGGTACATCAAGTACACGGATGGTATAACTGTGGTTGGTCCCATCAACAACGAAGACTAGACCAACTCCAGGAGCGAGTTAAGCCACCTTGCCTTGTGGTGCAGTGCCAACAATCTCTCTCTGAACGTGGAGAAGATGGAGTTTGTTGTGGATTTCAGAAGAGAGTGCAATCAGCACACCCCTCTAACAGTCAACAGTGCCCTGGTGGAGAGGGTGAGCAGCATCAAGTTCCTGGGTGTGCATGTGTCAGAGAACAGCTCCTGGAACACGAACACTGCATCGTTGGCCAAGAAAGCACACCGGCCTCTCTACTTCCTCCGCAAGCTGAGGAGAGCCAGAGCCCCACCCCCCATCATGACCACTTTCTACAGGGGCACCATCCATGGCGCCTGCACTGCATCCTGCCATAAGGGCCTCCAGCGCATAGTGAGAGTGGCTGAGAAGATTGTCGGTGCCCCTCTCCCCTCCCTCCAGGATATCTACAACACCCGTCTCACTTGTAAGACCCTCTGTATCCCAGGTGGGTGATCCCTCGCATCCATCCCACAGCCCACTCTTCAGTCTGCTGCCACCAGGAAGGAGACTGCGGAGTCTCCAGGCCAGGACCAACAGAGTCAAGGACAGCGTCATCCACCAGGCTGTCAGGAAGCTTAACTCCCTTCCTGCTCTGCTACCCGATCGCCCCTAAAACACTTCTTGTATAGAGCACCGACCGCATAAAAGACTGACGTCACAACGGGACCTCCCCTGC
>CAAKHD010001723.1:19509-37139 GCA_901007705.1 Fistularia tabacaria
AATGGGATTCTTCAGACAGCAAATGATATGCTCTGGTGTATTTCTTTTTCAAGCAGCAAACAAATTATTACTCTACAAGTTCTGAGCTATTATGTCTGTGTGTGTGTGTGTGTGTGTGTTTGTGTGTGTGTGTGAGAGAGAGAGAGAGAGAGAGAGAGCACAAGAGAGAATCCTATTTGCGAAAAGCTTGTAATTCTGCAGTGGTAATACATAGTACAAACAGCATCCGCCTTCTGCAACAATACGCACAGAATGCTTTTCATACAATTGTTTTCTGAACACACGCCTTTCAATCCAGGCTGACAAAACTTCGGCGAGCACCTGCGACCCCGTCCTGTTTTTCCAGCCGTGCCCAGATTTTATTCATTGCCGCTCTTGTTTTTTTTTTTTGGAATTCTATTGGCGATTGTCCTCGGTCTTTCGTAACATTTCTAGAAAACGTGTCGCAAGAGAACGACGCTTAGCCCTGAATAAGTGTTTTGAAAGTGCGAGGATTGCTGCGGTCGTGCCCCACGCCCTTAAAATATCCTCCGCACGAGTGTCGTGGACTTTGCGCTCTTAGACGAGCTCTGACCAGGTCTGCGCTGGTGCCACTGGCGGTTAAGTCTAAAATTATCCGCCCTCTTGATACCACCGCGTCAGGAATTTTGCCGAAACACATCCTCTTTTAGACCAAAACGCCAAGTGGCGTATAGAGAGGCGTGGGTTGACTCGCCGTTTCGAAGATTTTGTTCAAACTGCATTCAAAAAGTCAAATTAGTACACTGACTTATGCAAGGCATAAAATTAGAACGGCGGGTCTCTGAAGTTGTTTCCTGAAATACATCGTGTTTTTTAAAGTCGAGGTTATCCAGAGTTAAAAATGTGAATTTGACTTTTCACTCCAATTAGTTTTTATCTTGTGTGTGTGTGTGTGTGTGTGTGTGTCTGTGTGTGTCTGTGTGTGTGTGTGTTTGTCTGTGTGTGAGTTTGTTTTATGTGCATAAATCAGACATCAGCCTGCATAAAGTGGTTGTAATGGGAATAATAATCAGCAGCAATCGAGATGATAGATTATTTACCGGGCTCTAACTGAAAACCCGCAGTCCCTCGGAAACTGAAACGCACCTTTTTCCTGCACGGGCGCCTTAATCCCCTTCCATGTATATTTCTGCAACAAACATCTTTACAAAGGACTGCCTATTTCATATTGATTTCCCTCTCTGCTTCCATCTGCCAATGCGGAGGGAACGTCTGGCCTTCATAATGTTAATCCCTCCCCGCCGCCCCACACCTACAAATTTTACAGATCAAACTTCGATGCCTTCATCATGCGGAGTGGACTGCGGAATCGCCATCGAGTCGGACGTTTCACCGAGCTTTTTCGTTTTCCATTATCCTCCCGGTTCATTTGGGGTTTTGAAGTTCACCTTTTCCCTCACGCGCATCCCCCCCCCGCCCCCCCGTTGTCAGTAAACCTCAATTTAGTGACAACGAAGGCTTTGTCTTGCTCTTCTACTTCCTGTCAGAGCAGCTATTCATATTGAGTAGCGGTTTAAATGTCTGTTTTCCCACATTAATAGCCTGGTTTCGGCATGGATAATGCTGTCTCATGCTGCTGGTTTGTGTTGGCAGTCTGACAGTGTGTTGGCAAACTTTTGTTCCTTTGAAATTGTGCTGTCAAAGAGGGTTATTCCATGAAGAACGTCCTCATGCCTGTCTCTTATCGGTCTATTTTAGGTCCGATCAAGTGACGGAATATGTTGAGATTGGCCAGTCCACTAAGCCTCTTTATATGAGCCCGAGCTTAGGTGCCATTTAATCACAAGGCGGCGCCAATTTGGATGGGTTTCCATTGTTTATAAGCATGTCGGGATGTAGTGATGCTATATCAACAAATTTATGATCTGTTTGCAGGCGGGCGTTTGAGAAAACAACTTTTTGATGCGGGAGAGTCAGCCAAGGCTTTTAAAATGCAGATGGCTTTCCCTAGTTGGCCAATTAGTAACTTAAGCTCGAGAAAACCTATCGTCTTTCATCTTGGTGCTCGTGTCTCTGATTTGGGGGAGAAGGAACTCGGTATGCCTGTTTTTTTTTGTTTTTTTTTTTGCGCGTGTGGTATTATTCGACGTGTGTGACTCACCTTCATTTGTCTGCGCTGTTTTATAAAAGATAACCCCCAGCTTTATTCTAGAGCGCTGCAGATGCAAAACACTGGATGTGTCTGGAGAAATCGAGGAATGAAATGCGCGCGGCCCCACCGCGAGCAGCTCAGTCCGTGGAGAATGTTAGTTAAAGGAGTTTAATGGGGAGTGTTGGGGGGGGGGGGGATTGCTCTGAAACTACAGCTGGGTCAAGTAACGTGCAGCATTCCAGCAGCTTTGCCGTTGACCTCAATCTCTTCAGGAAACGTTCATGGAGAAATAGGACCGCTGATTAAACATTACGAATTAAGTGCGCACAGGCAACGGGATGAAAGACCCACCAGCTGTATGATAATAGGGCCTGTGATGGAAATGCGTTGCATTCCTCTCATTTTTATGTCTTGTCATTCTCTCCGTCCTGCAGGACAAGACTCCAGTCCAGTGATTTCCTGTTGCATGGAAACCCTGCTTCCTTGGCAGCCTCCTCCTCTCCCTAGAGCTTGTGGCCAGCATGGCAGGATGAGCCTCTGCCAGCGACGATGATGGCCAAAAAGCAAGATGTCCGGGCACCCACCTACAACCTGGTTGTGGTTGGGCTGTCTGGTACGGAGAAAGAGAAAGGCCAGTGCGGCGTGGGAAAGTCCTGCTTGTGTAACCGCTTTGTCCGGCCAAATGCAGATGACTTCTACCTAGACCACACCTCGGTTCTCAGCACCAGTGACTTTGGAGGCCGGGTGGTGAACAATGACCACTTCCTGTTCTGGGGGGAGGCTGGACGGACAATGGAGGAGGGGCCAGAGTGCCGCATGAATGTGGTGGAGCAGACAGAATTTATTGATGATCAGACATTCCAGCCTCACCGGAGCACGGCACTACAGCCCTACATCAAGAGGGCGGCCTCCACCAAGCTGGCGTCTGCTGAGAAGCTGATGTACTTTTGCACAGACCAGTTGGGGCTTGAACAGGACTTTGAGCAGAAACAAATGCCCGAGGGCAAGCTTATGGTTGACGGCTTCTTGCTCTGCGTGGACGTTAGCAGGGGTATGAACCGAAGCTTTGAAGACCAGATGAAGTTTATCACCAACCTTTACAACCAGCTAGCCAAAACAAAGAAACCTGTGGTATTGGTTCTCACCAAATGCGATGAAGGAGTTGAGCGGTATATTAAAGACTCGCACACCTTTGCCCTAACCAAGAAGAATCTTCAGGTGGTAGAAACGTCCGCACGTTCGAACGTCAACGTTGACCTCGCATTTCTGTCCCTCGTTCAGTTGATAGACAAGAGCAGGGGTAAGCCCAAAATCATCCCGTACTACGAGGCGCTCAAACAGCAGAGTCAACAGATCGCCTCAGCCAAAGACCGCTACGAGTGGCTGGTCAACCGAATCGTGAAGAACCACAATGAAACGTGGCCCGCTGTCAGTGCGCGCATGCAGACAGCCCCGGAGTATAAGGACTATGTTTTTCTCGAGGGAACACCAAAAGCCAAGAAACTCTTCCAGCAGCATGTACATAGACTTAAGCAAGAGCATATAGAAAAACGCAGGAAGGCCTATCTCACGAATCTTCCGGTGGTACTCACTGTACTTTTACCGGAGCTGGACGAGATAGACCACCTGAGCTGGTCCGGAGTTCAGAAAGTCCTGGAAACAAAGAGAGATTTCTCTCAGTGGTTTGTGGTATTAGATGACACACCTTGGGAGACAACACCACACATTGACAACATGGAGGATGATCGAATCCCCCAGGACCTGCTTGAAACGCCCGCGGCCGAGGCTATTTATGCCAGCCACCTGGAGCAGCTGAGGAACGAACGAAAACGGGCCGAGATGAGATGGGAATTCAAGGAGAAGCTGAGTGTCTCGCCGTTCATTACGCCCGGCAAACCGTGGGAGGAGGCTCGAAGCTTCATCATGAACGAAGACTTCTACCAGTGGCTGGATGAGGCTGAATACATGGACATCTACAGCAAACACCAGAAGGAAATCATCGACCGAGCCAAAGAGGACTTTCAGGAGCTGCTCCTTGAGTACTCCGAGCTTTTTTACGAGCTCGAAGTGGACGCAAAGCCAAGTAAAGAGAAAATGGGAGCCATTCAGGAGGTATTGGGTGAGGAGCAGAGGTTTAAAGCCCTGCAGAAGCTGCAGGCAGAGAGGGACGCCCTGGTGCTGAAACATATCCACTTTGTCTACCACCCTACCAAGGACACCTGTCCCAACAGCCCCCACTGTGTGGACACGAAGATAGAGCAAATACTCGCCTCCAGGTTCCCTACCCGCTATGCATCGTCGGACAGTACAAGGCCCGACGGAGGGAGGGCGGAGCGGATTAATCTGGTCATCTTAGGAAAGGACGGTCTGGCCCGAGAGATGGCCAATGAGATAAGGGCCTTGTGCACCAGCGACGACAGGTACGTGTTGGACGGAAAAATGTACGAGTTAACGCTGCGTCCCATAGAGGGAAACGTGCGTCTGCCAGTCAATTCTTTCCACACACCAACCTTCAGCCCGCACGGTTGTCTGTGTTTGTACAACTCCAAGGAGTCCCTCTCCTATGTGGTCGAGAGTATAGATAAGCTTAGGGAGTCTACTATTAATAGAAGGGAAAGAGAAAACAGTTTATCGCAACTGCCGCTGTCCCTCCTTCTCGTCACCAAGCGAGGGGTGGGGTCTATAGGGGACATCGGAGGAGAGACAGCCCAGACTCTTATCCAGCAAGGGATGCAGGTGGCTGGAAAGCTTCAGTGTGCCTACCTGGACCCCGCGTCCCCAGGCATGGGCTATGGGCGCAACGTCAACGAGAAGCAAGTGAACCAGATGCTGAAGGGCCTTTTGGACACGAGGAGAAGCATCGGGAGCAGCTCCCCACCCCTGCCCCCTTCGTCCTCTGCCTTCAGGGACTCGTACTCGCAGCCGATGCTGGAAACAGACCTGAAGATAGTGATGTGCCTCATGTGTGGAGACACGTATGACTTAGACCAGCTCCTTGCGCCGTTCCTGTTACCGCAGCATTGTCGCCCTGCCCCCAGCCTCAGCAGCGGCACCTCCGTCCTGCTGGATCTGAGCGTGGGAGGTCAGAAGCAGAACATTGAGCTGTCCTTGCTTTCCTTCCATTCCTCATTCTCCCTCCGCAAGACTAGACTGGTCCACGGCTACGTTGCAGTTTACTCTGCTCGTCGCAAGGCCTCCATGGAGACTCTGTGCGCGTTCCTCTGTGAGGTCCAAGATATCATCCCCATTCAGCTCTTAGCTGTAGCAGAGAGTCCAATGGAGCTGTCAGATTCAGAATCGGCGAAGGAGCAGGTCTGTCAGGGAGAGGAGCTGGCCCACGAAATCGACGCCAGATTTAACACGGTAATATGTGGACATGGCGGGGTTGTCGGGGGGCTTCATAAGATAGACCTTTTCCAATCTTTTTTCAAAGAAGTGGTCGAGAAGCGTACTATTGTGGAGGCCACGCACATGTATGACAACGTGGCCGAGGCGTGTACTAACGAGAGCACCAGCCCTCGCTGTGGCTCGCCCAGTCCGGTGAACATTCTCTTGGACTCAGAGGACGATATTGACCCCTCACCACCTTATCCCACCCTGAGGGATGACGGAAGTCTCAGCTC
This sequence comes from Fistularia tabacaria, assembly GCA_901007705.1. NCBI lineage: Eukaryota > Metazoa > Chordata > Actinopteri > Syngnathiformes > Fistulariidae > Fistularia > Fistularia tabacaria. The sequence goes on from CAAKHD010001723.1 coordinate 25,246, forward strand.
CCACCTGGCGAGCTTCAAGTTACCGGAGCTGGATTCGAGTGATAATTTCTCCGTCATTTCTGACATCAGCACGTTTGAAAGCAAGCTGAACAACAAGATCCCGCCGCAAGTGAAGCCTAAGCCCGTCCGTAAGGTCAATCTCGGGCCCTACGTGGATCAGCAAGGCGGCACTAATCGGCGCTCTCTGCCCCAAGCCGTGACCTGGGCTCCGGGTAGCGACGGCGGTTACGACCCCTCAGACTACGCAGAACCTATGGACGCCGTCAGCAAACCTCGACCGACGGAAGAGGAGAACATTTACTCCGTTCCTCATGACAGCACACAGGGAAAGATCATCACCATCCGCAATGCTAACAAGGGACACTCCAACGGGAGTGCCGGGGGGAACGGATCAGACAGCGAGGCTGACAGTAGCTCACTGGAGCGCAGAAGAAAGCTATCAGCCATCGGGGCCAAGCCCAAGCTTTACAGGGACAGATCCAAACGGCTGGGCAAATTCAGCAGTTTCAGGACCAGCTTCTCGATAGGCAGCGATGATGAGATGGGCGGTCCGCCCAAGGCCGGCCAGGATGAGGGAGGGGCACAAAAGGACAACTCCATCGAAGAGAGCGAGGACCCGAAAAGGAGGAATATACTGAAAAGTCTGCGCAGGAATACAAAGGTTAGTGTTAATGTCCAGCTGGAACCGTATTGTTAAATTATGGGCTGGAATCGGAGACACATCTCTGCAGTATGCAGGAGCGGCTCTTGTAACAAAAGTGGCGAAATATGAGTTGTTTGGTCGAGAATAAATCCATTGCCCGGATAAATCACCCCCGAAAATATTACAGCTGTCCTAAATCAAAGCTTTAAGCCTCTTCAAGAAGCACGTAAACAAGCACGAGTCACAAAGACAAAAGTGCCACGCGTTAAATAGTTGCGGAAGCGCGTCATGCAAATTCCATCTAATGAATAAATCACCGCGACAGGTGGATAATTATGTTTATCTCTTAAATTTAAGAATAGCTAATGAGTACAATACAAAATCTCTGCTTCCTGCTCCTCTGCTCGGTTAAAAAAAACAAAACATGACACACTTTGGGAGCTCCTCAGGGAGCGTGTCTCCTGCATTGTCCTCGCTCTGTCAGTATCGCTAAACTTCTAGCACGGAGGAGAGGAGCACTTGAAGAGGCATGGAATACGTAGTGATTTTATTCATTCATTTTCACCCACACATTCATAACCGGAATAGAAGACAGCGACGTATTTAACGGAAATTTGAATGAATCGAGCCAGCAAAATTAAAATGAGAGAGAATTTCAACACAAGCCCTTTATTTCTCATTTAAATTAGAAATGTAAATGTTCCGAACCGTGCTCTGCTGCACCTCTTCTACCGTAACTCATCATTATCAAACGTCAAAGGATCAAGTGGCAATAAGCTCGATCGAGGGGAGAAAAACCCCCCCAAAAAAACGGGAAAGTCTGTTATCCGAGAAATGTAATTGGTAACAGTTTTATTAAATAAATGACTCCCCCATGAAGCTCCTCGTAACAAGGCCCGGACATTATTTTCAGTAACAGGGTAATAATGTGGTTCTGCAGAGGAGATGTCGTCCCTGCTGAAATAGAATTACAATCTCATTATACCTCGCGTTTGAACGCGAACCCCATCTTTCAAAATTTACACATCCAGTTCAAGGCGTCCTTTAATATTATATTTTCCTAGCCTCACTCCTGCCGTTAGCGGTGTTTTCAGCAGATTTATTTACTTCAAAGCGTGCGGACGCCTCGCCGACCTTTCCCGATCCACTGTCATGCCTCCAAACTAAAAGCTGAACATTGTCACCCGTCAACACTCGTCTTCTTCTCTTTCTCCTCTTCCCCGCCGCCGTTTCTGACAGCAGTTATGGACGCTGATTACACAGCAACCTTTCCTCCATATTTATGGTTTGATAGCATGTACCTGTCACTGCAGCGTCCGCCTCCGCTAATATTGATTGTCATCCGTGCGCCGGAATTTCCCCGCTCTTTCGCAACCTCATTGTTATCGCTCTTTCCTTTCTTTTATTTCCCCCTCGGGCGTTCCCAGGCTCCCTGGCCGTTTCGTAGTTTCGCGTCCACCTCCGGGCTGCGACGACTCATCTCGAACCTTGCGCAATTATCAGTCCCGGCGTAAACAGAGAGACAGAGCGCGAGCCCCTTGTTCCCATCAGTTTAGCAAATCCACGTGCGCTTCTGTCTAACGCGCTTAATCCCTGTTTACTCCTCCAGATGCGCGTGACCCCCCGGTAGCTAAACCCGCTCAGAAATACTTTACGACATCCCGCAATCACGGCTGCGGTTTCCATGACGCTCCCTATATTTTAATTGTATATAGAAACTCAACGCATGCCGTTGTGAAATACACAGGTACACGTGCACGCTCCCAGAGGACATTCTTTTGTTATGAATTCTATTCTAAGTGTTTGCATGCATCCATGGCATTTTCCCCTCCGGCCCTCAGGCTGCACGCGCTGGCCGTACCGCGGCGCATCTCTAATTATTAACATGCCTGGCAGAAAGGGGTTGGGGAGGGGGGTGTCAGTATGAGGTTGATAATTGTTTTCACACATCCGGACCAACGCCCACGTTGGGTCTCTCATGACATGTTTCAAAATAACCGGAGTCATGTTTTTTTTTTTGTTTTTTTTTTTGCAAGTCATTGAAGTCACTAGGCAACACATTCTATCTCTGCAAATCAATGCCAGCAGAACTTACATTGGACCGGAATCATCATAATGTCAGAATGGTTTCTCTGCCTCGTGACCTTTAGCAAGTCTGGATCAGACTCGAACCGGTATCTAAAAGTGAGCACTGATATGAGACCTTTCAAGATACATTTACGATTGTTTTTCATTCATGCATTTGCCTAAGTGACAATGTTAAATGTAAAAGTGTCCTCGGGACTGCATTGTGAGCTGGTCTGCTTTCTACACAGACCATCATGACTTGGTTATGGCTCCAACAAAACCTGACAGGGCTGCGTCAGCTGTTCCCCGAGCGGCTCTCTGAAATAAATTCGGTCTTAGTGTTCGGGCCCGACGCCGTCTGGATCCCCCTCAGGAGAAGCGTCGCGTCGCTGAGCCGTTCGGTCGTCTCGGGAACATGTTTGTGGCCGCGTCTGGCAATTTAAGCAGTGAACACTCTCCCGCCTCCGGCCTTGGGGTGCTGTCTGCTCTGAGTTGTGACAGGGTAGGAACAAATAATGGAAACTGGACTCTCAGCCCATTTAAAAAAAAAAAAAAAAACCTCCTTTACCTCAGGCAGTGACCAACTGTGTCTCTGTCCTGCTCCCCCCACCTTCTCCGAGAGAAACATTTCCCCTCCTTCCCTGAAGCCTTTTTTTTTTTTTTTTCAAATGTTGTCAGCCAGAAACTGGGATGTTTTAAATTCCGCAGTCACCTACTTCCAGCCCGGTGTCCTCCTGTGAAAAGTAGGAGAGGAGCCAGAAAACAAAACGAAAAAAAAAAAAGCAAAACAATAAGCTAACGGTGACATAGAATAACAGGTAGATTTGAACATTTGAGACGCGGTAAAGCAGATGGGATTCCTCGGCGTTGTCGTCAGTTCTGCCCGCGTCTCGCTGTCTTAAGACATGTTTGTCTTCTGTGGCCGAGGTCTGTTTTGTCTTCTCGGCGGCCGGCAAACACATCCTGTCTCAGTCAGCAACTCGAAGGAGTGGCCAGAAGGCAGACCTGCGGGGGGAGGCGGGGGTTCAGACTGCGTGATAATTGAAATAGTGCATATACACACAATTCAAGGGGACACTGGTAAACCATGAGCTGCTGCTCGGAGCTCAAAAAAACGACAATAAAAAAAGGCATTTAGCCATTTATGTCTGTAGAGAGTTCATGAACATGAACTGAAGAAGCCTCTTGGATGACGGGTGAAACGTCTTCACGAGAAGAAATTCAAGTCCAGTTGACGCGACAAGAATTAATTTAGCCATTTCGTTACCCAGTTTGGTTGATTCCCAGGTTGTAATGCATCTGTTATTGCTAACAAATGGGACCTGATGTTATTGCTAACAAATGGGAGCGACGAGAAAGAGTGATTTGTGCACAGCTTGTTTGTTGCGTTGCGCCGTGTAGCGAGGGATGGACGGATGGAGCCGGGAGATAAACGGAATTCCAGTCCGAGCGGGATCCTTTCCCGAGGATCCGCTCATGTGCCGCTCCCCCCGTGAGATAACGGGGCGGCGCCTCCGCAGCCGACGGCTTGGCGAGGCCTTGAGTTGCTCCCCTCCTGCCAAGACGGTTGCGTGTTGGTGGCCCTCGGTTGCTTTGCCGCCGGGATTACACAGAGATTACCAGGCTTGGGGCTGGAAGATGCGGTGGAGCGGTGGAAGACTGGCAATGAAGGAATCCCTGTGGAGCAGAGCTGCCATCTGATTGGCTCTTCCGGTATATTTGACAGGTGCTTGACCTGTCACTCAAACTCCCCGTATAGGATTAAAGTTGCAACTCAGTGCACCGAGATGAGGCTGAGTGACATTTGGTTTTTGGAACCCCTGGGAAGAATTTGCACACGCACGCATGCATATCTGCTGCCGCGCCTCTTTTTCCGACAGAATTCATGGAAACCTCTCAGTCGGCGTCTGAGAGGCGACACGTCGATCAAATGAGGCTTGGAGTGGAAACACACGTCTTTCAGCAACAACAACATCCGTCCGTTATCTATGTCGCGCATCCTGCAGTCAGGGTCGCGGGGATGGAGCCTGTCTCCGCTGTCATTGGCTGAGAGGTGCGTTTCACCTTGCATACAATCATTCCCAATTTAGGGCCTCCGATGGACCCACACAGCATTAGCGCTAACCATCGCGCCGCTTTAGAATAATAAATAAACACGTGTGCAATGCGCCATCCCTGCCAAATTCACTTTATTTTATCCGATCCGCCGCCTCGTCCCGTCGACGACCCGACCTTCTGAAGCGTCGGCTGTTTCGTTCGACGCCGGCGTGTGACAACTTGCCGCGGGTCGCCGTGAAAGGACCCCGCCTGAAGGACAGCATTTGTTGTTTTTGGGTTTTTTTTATGTCGCCGGGATGTTTACTCAACAGACGGCGCGGCGAAAGCCGGGGTCGGCTTCTGCTGGTCTGCTCGCTCTTAATTAGTTGTTCCGTGCTTTTTTTTTATTTTTTACTTTGGATATTACCGCAAATGTGCATGTGTGTGCGTGTGTGCGTGTGTGTGTGTGTGTGTGTGTGTACGCGGTATCGAAAATGTTTGTTTGAGTGCAGCGAGGCCAGTATCTGGAGCAGAGGGCACGCTGGGCTCCATCTCTCTAATGAGCACTCCTCCACCCCTTTCTTGTGTCTGTCTGTCAGGCCTTCACTGCCTGCACAGTCTATGCGCCCAGCCAACCATGCAGTCCTGTCTCACCCACCCCGGCCTGCCAAGGCTGTGCCTCGGGGGCGTGGGGGAGGCGGATGAGGGTCGGGGTGGGGCTGACAGACTTACTGGAGATCTAGGCCCGAGGGGGGGGCCTTCTATAAAAAAGAAATTAAAAAAAAAAACAAAAAAAACAACTACCGAACTCCATTAACACGCAGCTCAATTATCGGTGACGCCACGGATGGACTCCGGGGAGGGAAATCGGAATAATTGGGAAGTAATCGAACGGTAAATTGGAGACGCCGACCCGCCGCGGACGAGGGTGGGGGGCGACAGCGAGGAGACCAAAGCAATATTCTAACCGTTGTTGATTCTCAGAGCGAGATGGGAATGTGTGATTGCTTATCAGCCCGGTTTTAAAGGAATGCGTGTGTCTGTACCTTGTTGCTCACGTACGTAGAAACAGATCAGATTAAGAATAAAAAAATTCAAAAACAATCTCAATGTTCGTGTTAAGACGTCGTCCTTTCGGTCCGTCTCTGACGCCGACACGATTTTCTTCCAGAAACCGCGGCCCAAACCCCGGCATTCCATCTCCAAACCCATCGAGAGCAACTACTTTGGCATGCCGCTGGTCGCCGTGGTAACCCCCGAGAGGCCCATCCCGGTTTTCATCGAGAAGTGCATCCGTTTCATCGAAACAACAGGTGAGAGGTCGCCGCCGCCGCCACCGCCACCGGTCGTCCAATCACAGGGCAGCTCTGAATCCTGTTCCAAAGGATCTGTGCGCCTGATTTTTCATTCTCCCCTCCTCTTAATGCTCCTCCCTGGTGGGATCGTCACCTGCGCCGACGATCTCATTGCGCGTTTCCTCTTGTAATTTTTTCGTAATCCATCTGCAGGTTCCTCCTCCTTCCTCTCTCCGGTGGCGTTGCGTTCTTTGCGGGAGTCGTTTTTTTGGAGAACCAGCCAAATTTTTTAGTAAATAAACCGAGACAGCCGAGCTCTCGAACGCCCAACCTCACCGAGTAGCGGAAATGTCATCTCAACGACATGTTTTTCGATGTTTTGCCTCTCCTCGGCCGCTCCCTCCCCGGATTTGGTCGGATGGCGCCTCTTAACCTTGCTACGCCGCTGCTCGTGTGCTGAAACCCCCGCCGGCGCAGACGTTCCCGCTCACCTCACGCTCTCGCTCTCTCTGACACCGCCGCAGGAAGCGCACCTTCAGTCGATTCCTCGATTCGGGTTGCATGTGAATAGCGCTTTGGGCCTTGCCAACACCCGGTTTATAAATCGGTCACGCGTTGCGGCAGGCTCTCTTTCCTAGCTTCGGAGTTCTATGTGGGGAAAAAGAGAAATAAATCTTTGTTTCCGGAAACTTGCTGTAAGCCGACATTAATTTTCAAATTGATTGGCTCAATGACCCCCCGCCTGCCCTCTCAAAGGGTAAAAATAATCATTCAAATATACCAGCGGATCTTTTTTGTGGGGCACATATTTTTGAAGCCCCCCAAAAAAAGAAATACGGCTCAAGTTTAAGTATGGTTTAAGTTAATAACTGTGTAATAGATTTTTTTTATGTGATAATGCCTCATTAACTGCAAAATCCTTTCTTTAAATCCTCTGTTCGACGAAGCAGGTTGCATTCCCGCGCCCGTTGTTCTCCAAACATTACATTATTCCTCACTTCCGTCGCAGCGCGCCGGACCGTTACCCCCCTCCTCCCCTCACCCTCCCGTCTGTTTTTAAAAGACCACCGAGGCCTCACAAAGTATCTATTAGCTTTCTTGGTCAGGCGGCGCCGATCCAGACGAGCGGGCGCCGTGTTCGGTCTCACCTGTTGAGGTGCGAACGCTCTGGCTCATAGCTTGAATCTGTTGCGACGATGGAAAGCAACTGCTCGGGAGTTTAACGCCTTCTAGAATCATTTCATTATTTCAGAGCGTGTTGGTGTGTGTGTGTGTGTGTGTGTGTGTGTGTGTGTGTGTGTCCTTGGCGACTTTGTGTTTCTGTTCATCACATCCACTCTTACCTCTCCCTCCGCCTGCACTCTCTATTTCACCTGTCAGATTTGATTTCTTTCATCCCCCCCCCCAAACCCATATTTCCACCCCCCTCTTCATCACCTCCGGGCTCACTGCCTCCCCTCCTCTTCCTCCCCTCTCGCTCTCTGCCTTTCTTTGTGTACGTTTCAGCCGCCGCGTTGTCATCGCGCATTGTTTGTCCCCAGTTTCCCTCGGTTTGTTTACGTGTCGGTCCCAGGCTTTTTTCCCCTAGCTTCCCCTTCCCTAGCCATGTGCTGCCTTGCACATGGGCACATACCCAGAATAACCGGGAGGGGGAAATGAGTAACAATGTACTATTTCGTCTGGTCCGTAGTCCCTGCGAGTCCGACCGGCTTATCCTGCGTCTGCGATCGCCCGGCGATAAAGGAGCTCGCAGGAAATTGTGACTCAGCGCCGACACTGTTTGTCACCGCAGCGCCGGCTGATAATGTGACATTGCGACGGCGCCCGCCCCCTCTGAAAAAACACACCTCGCCCCGGCGGCCCCCCTCCGGTTCCCTGACGCTCCCTGTTTTTTCGTCCGGTCGGAGCCGCGCGGCCTGCTAACTTGACTCGCGGGATTTGCGAGAGCTTCCGGGACGCCAGGTGCGTCAGCTGTCGGCCGGATCTCCCCGACCGTCCGCGTGCACGGGGGTGTGAGCGCCGTCAGCTGAAACGGCGTTCGACAACCGGGATAAAAGCAGTCTTATGCTCCCTAATAAGGATTAGCAGCGACATCTATTACATCTGCTCTTATCTGAATCTCTTTCATTTTCTCCATTCCCCCTTTGATCAGCCTGACCTCCACTCCGATGCTTCGTCACGCCGCTCCGCTATCTCCCTCGTCCTTTCCTGCTTGTCCTATTTTGCCCCCTATCTCTCCCTCCGCCCCCCCCTCCGCTCCACCGCTCGCCTCCCCCTATCTCCCCTTTCCATCCCTGTTTTCCTAGTGTCTGCCTTGAAAAGCTTTGGTGGATAATTGATTGGGAGAATGAGGGGATCGATGCTGCGGGCCTGGACTGAATGCTCTCTCATTTCCTCCTTGCCTCTCTCTATCTCGCCCACTTTTTCTGCCACTCCTTATCTCTCTCTCACGCTGGGGATTGCTCTTTGTCTGCCCAAATTGCCAGCAAATACCGAATGTACAATTTCAGGCGGTGAATGGATCCCCGCCCCTTTCGCTTTGATCCGTATCCGTCTATCCGAGCAGCCGTGGCCCGTTCGGCCGAATATGACGGTTGGCGGTTTGATTCCCGGCTCCCTCTGCCTGCTTGACAGTGTCCTTGGGCAAGACAACGAACACTCAGTTACCGCTGGATGGCCTTGCATGGCACTTCTGCCGCCATCGGGGTTTTTGTGTGAGTGTGTGTGTATGTGTGTGTATGTGTGTGTAAGGGTGAAAGAGAGATATAAAAACACTGTATAAGTTGTGCTTGTGTGTGTATGTATTTGTTTGTGTTCTAATTCATATGCTTGTTTATGTATGCATTACACATAAATATTAATATATACACACATATGTAGATTCACACACGTGTGTATCTATATATGTATATATATATATACATATATATTCATGTCTCTGTATGTATGTATATATTGTACATACATAAACACATAAAATACATTTATTAATCTTTATAGGTGTGTGGTCATGTGTGTGTTTATATTTGGATGTGTGTGTGTGTATATATATATATATATATATATACATACATATATATATATATATATATATATATATATATATACATATATATATATATACATACATATGTATACATATATATATATATATATATATATATATATATATGCATGCATGCATGCATGCATGTATGTATTAGACATACTGTACATGTATGTCCATACACAGGTATGTATGTATCTACATGTATCTGTGTGTATACATATGCACTTGTACATATCTATGTATATATTATACATGCATAAATATGTATATGTACACCTACATATTTCTATCCATCTATCTATACATATGTGTGTGTAATATACATTTTTTAGGGAACCACAATGATATATATCAATATCATTGAATCATTTATGTTGTTTGCTGGAATGACTCGGGTCAGATCTGAAGCCAGTTTTCAGAAGTCTTTCAAAACAGCCTCAACCTCGAACACCCTCTTTCTTTGAAAAACGTTGTCCGAGCCGCCACCTCAGATCGCTTCTCATGCTCGGCGGTATTGATCCCGCGTGGGGGTCGTTGGGATCACGTGCGCAGGAGTCATGCTAAAAAATTCATTCAGCAAACGCTTTGATTCAAAGCAGTCCAGGCCGGTGGGTAAACGCAACCCCAGCAATAATTCGCTCGGGAGATAACGCCGCCGCAGAGGCGCCGTTTGAGCCGGCCGGGCCGTGGGCGCCAACGGCCGGTGCTTAGGGCGGAGACGGCGTGTGGAAACAGGTTCACTTATTGATTTTGTAATGATTTTCACTTAAAGGGGAATCTAAGTGCACTTGTTTAGGAAATTAACATGTTATTTAAGGGAACCGTGTTGGATATTGTACAAGGCTGAACCAGCAATGAAGCAGCATTCTGCGCCTCCCTGCGTTAATCCTTCTATCATATTTAGTTTTTAAAGGGACATCGCGCTCAGCCAGCAGGATGCGGGCCGTGTTTTTTTTTTTTTTGTCTCTTGTCACTTTGACAAATTAAATAACTAACAAACAAGCAAAAGCCTTTGACAGCCATTTAAATTCATCACATACATTCTGAAACAGCAGCCCCCCCCTCCCCCGTCCTTTTAAATGTGTAACCGTTTCTGTGGTAGATATTTTTAATGGCTGAGAAATGTCTCGCCGGTCGTCGGATCGTGCCTGCGTGCACTCGTGTCGCGTCCGTCTGACGCACTAAACAAAAACAGTAAAGGGAATCACAGATTGCTGCAGAAAACGCTCCCTGGGTGTCGGGACGGGACTGATATCAAAGTCCTACATGTTTTCCCAATTAAAAAAAAAACAAACATTATTCACAGTTCCAAATGAAAACAACTTCAATGTGAAAGAAGTCGTCGCGAAGTAGCTGACCAACGGACGACTTTTGTTTGTCGCGAAGTTCTTCGGTCCTGGAAGCGTGAACGGATGACTGGCGGTGGATCTGATGATAAACCCAGGACTTTTTAATCTGCGTTCCCGTCAAAGGCGAGGACGTATTGGATGCGAAGGCGAATGGAAAATGAAACCAACATGACTGGAAAATATTCAGGCTCAGTGATGTTGGTTTTTTTTTTTTTTAAGATAAACTTTAGTACTTTATTCGTATCAGGGCCGCTGGATGGCCACCATCTAAATATGATCCCAGTGATTCACTCTGTCCGTCTTTTGGTCTGTCGGTCTGTCTATGTGTAGATCATAATGATAATGATGATGATAATAACAATAGATATATTTATAGAGCACCGTCTATCAAAGTGCTGTACAAGTGAGAGAGGTATATCAATCCCTGTGTATACTATCCTCTCTCTCTATCTATCTTTCCATCTATCTTTCTAATGGTAGCTCTAAATAACTGGTGCCTCGTCCCGCCCATGTTAAATGGCTTCTTCCTGTGCGCTGCTCCGTCTGAATGATGGGTCTTGAAATACCTGTGAGATGTGTTGCGGAGCATCCTTTTGCGCAGCATCCCAATAAACACGAATCCGATTTGACCGTTGAAAAAAAACGTTGGGGAGGACGAGGAGGAGTTGCGGCTGTGAAAAGGCAGCGCCGACGCCTTATTCGTTTGAATGAGCGTGGCAGACGTTCCAAAGACGATCCGACAAACTGAATTTCGCACCAAATAAAAGGCGCCGTAAAATAACGCCGCTAATGTGCTTTGTCTCTCCACCAGGTCTGAGCACGGAGGGCATCTACAGGGTCAGCGGGAACAAGGCGGAGATGGAGACCATGCAGCGGCAATTCGACCAAGGTGCGTCACCTGCCGGCCCAGTCCTCATATGCAAAAATACCAGTCGCCCCTGTTCCACTTAACCGCGGGTGACAGGAAATGCACCATGAAGGTCTCCCTCTGTCTGCAACCGCTTCGGATCCCCTTAATTGCCCGGGGAGCATTAATCCTCCCGGGGGAATTGGCCCTTCGCATCTTTACCGTCTGCACAGCTGCCGCCTCAATCTTCCTGCGCGCTGTTGTGTCCGTGCACGTGTACAAGTGCTCCCGGTGTGTGGCCACACGGGTGTCAATCAGGTGCGGGCAGTTAATTATCTCCAGATTGGTTTGTTTAATGAAGCATGTCGCCAGCGAGATAGATAGCCGAGTTAGACGGCTGGTGAGTGGCAGCGTATATATACGTGTGTGTGTGTGTGTGTGTGTGTGTGTGTGTGTGTGTGTGTGTGTGTGTGTGTGTGTGTGTGTGTGTGTGTGTGTGTGTGTGTGTGTGTGTGTGTGTGTGTGTGTCCACGCCTGGCCTACTGTCTGCTTGCCTCCCCGCCCGCCTGGTATGGACTCTTCACTGCGTTCTTCCCTGTCATCATAT
>CAAKHD010001724.1:27791-43848 GCA_901007705.1 Fistularia tabacaria
ATTAATTTTAGTTTGGGGTTGAACGTGCTTTGTGTTTTTTTGGTGTCCTTTCGGGTTAAAGTAAATTTTTAATTTTTTTTTTTTTTTTTTTTTTTTGCCCTGCGGGGAATTTACACAGAAAGTCATCACAGAAATATTTGGATATTACCGCCGATTAATGATGTTATTGTTACCGTCCCCACTTTCTTGTACAGCGCTGATGTTTTCATCTGTTAGGTGAAATGTCAAAGAGCTCTGTCGCCAAACCTACTGCACTACATGATCTCGGATGCTCGATTTCAACGTTTTTTTTTTTGAAAAACGGGCATAGTTGAAGACGGCTAACGCTATAAGACCGCGTGATGTTAAGAGTCTCCCTTCCAGGTTCTTCGTTTCCTGATAGCTTTTAAGAGAAATCAGATTTGCGCAATACCCCGTCTGCTTCTGTATCCTCTTCTTTCTCCTTCGTCCGCCTTAGAGCTCCAGGTGCTGCAGCAGCTGGAGGAACCGCTTCCATCTGCACTCCCCCCCCCTCACAGGACTAATGAGTGAATACCTTATCGCCCCTTAACAGCGTCTTCCTATCAAGCCTGGGATTTTTGCGCGTTTCAGCGGGAACCGCATTTTGAGGCCCGTTGTTAGAAAATATCCCAAACAATCAAGATGGTACAAATTTTTTGAACTCTCCCTTAATTCGGTTCCGAAGCGCCGTTTTGCCGAAATGCGTTTTTAAAAATGTCGCGGTTCGGCCGGAGTTGATGTGCGACGCATCAGCAGTTTGTTCAAAGATCGCGTTTGATTGAGTTTAGATGCTCATAGTGCAAGAAAAGGGATCGTCTCGGCCTGAGTTTTTGGTCGAAAGAAATGTTCCTTCCATGCATGAGATCGATTTGAAGCGTATGCAGGATGTAGGAAGCCGACATGCAGTCCTGCGATGTGAGAGGTTTTACGGAATCTTAGCAAAATAGAATTCCAAGGATGTCCACACGTCCACATGGAAGCTGTTCTGTTATGAGGGATTTTAATGAGCCCCTATATTTTCGCTCTGTCCAGCTGAGACGGAGCGAACCGGGCTGGGCGTTTAGTTTATCGGAAAGGGTTGCCAAGTGTGTCTTGGGTTAAATCCTAGCTTTCGTAATTAAGAGGCTAATTGACTTCATCTTGGTTTCCTTTGGGCTGCAGAGCCAATCACGTGCCTCCGTCTAACCCTCTCCTCTGCATCCTCTCCTCTCATGCCAACTGACTTCATCTCTTCTTCGGTGTTCCTCTCGTCCAGAACTTCTAACATCGTCGCTTATCTGTCCTTAACCTTGTCAGTTTGGTTCTACTCTCACCCTTACTGTTTATTTATTTATTCAACTCTTACTCTCACCCTTATTTATCTTATATATGTGTGTGTATATATATACAAAATTATCTATCTATCTATCTATCTATCTATCTATCTATCTATCTATCTATCTATCTATCTATCTATCTATCTATCTATCTATCTATCTATATATTTGTGTATATATGTATATATGTGCGTGCGTGTGTGTGTGTGTATATATTTATGTATGTATGGGTATCTGTGTGTATATGTATATGTGTGTATGGGCATGTAGAGACATACGTGTATATATGTATATATATACATATGTGTGTGTATGTATGTATTTATTTACATATGTTTTTTTTTTTTTATTCTTTATATTGCTTTTAATTGTTTAGGGCTTATTTACATGTTGTCTTTTTTTGATACTGTTATTGTTGCGTTGCTGCGACAAACAAATTTCCCTCTATGTGGATCAATAAGGTATTATTATCTTATGCTATGTCCTGCCCTTCTGATACACCCATTGCTGTTCCCATCTGTCCTCCTAAACGTCTTCATCTCTGCCGTCTCCATTCTGCCTCTCGTCTTCTCCTCGATGCCACTGTCTCCTAACGAGACAGCATGGGCGGTCTAAATTCCTCCTGCTTCTTCTGCCGTCTTCACATCATCATTATAAATCCGTGACCCACTTGGATGTGAAGTCCTTCATGCGTTGTTTCAGTCCATTCCAATCCTCCTGCCAGGTTTGACAGACAACGCGGTACTTAAACGATGACTTCTTTACAGAACTGAAGACGCTTCTTAGAGGTTTTCTTTCCAAGTCAGCATCCTCTTAGATCTTCACTCTCCCTCCTGTGGCCATTTCCAAACACATCTCAGTCTGACTTTATCTCAAGAACATCTAACACGCGCTGTTCCTCTGATGGACTCATTCTTGACCCCCATTGAGAACCTCATCCCCTTCACCTCTGCCGCCTCCAGCAGAGCTTCCCGTCCCTCACCGCCGTCTCGTACCTTTCATTCATGCTGATACTCTTACTTTTAAATCACAACTAAGCTAATCAACTCATGTCCTTACTTTGACTTTTTTTTAATCAAATCCAAATGATCAAATAAGCTCCAACACTATAGGGTCAGCAGATAAACATCATTTCACCACACAGTGGAAGTTTGACTTACGAGTGCATCAACTTATGAATTTACCGAGATACGAGTGATTGCTCATTCCGGTGCTCACGCCGGTGCTCTCGATTTATTTCTTTATTTGTTTGTTTTTATTTGATTTATTTTACCTATTTATTTATTTATTTATTTATTTTTGCTGTATGACACGCCAATTGCTCAGTCGATTTTTTTTTTCTAATTTATTTGTTTATGGTTTTATTTTATTTATTTTTGCTGTATGATACGGCGATTGCCCAGTCGATTTATTTATTTATTTATTTATTATTTTTTTTTATTTCTTTGTTTATGTTTTTATTTTTATTTATTTTACGTATTTATTTATCTCTTTATTATTTTTCTGTATGATACGGGCCGAGCTCTGATTTTCAAGCGAGCTGGATGAACATTTGACATCGACATGTCCACTGCTATCCATGACTTATGGCCCTTTAAAAATAAATAAATAAATAAATCGGACGCGCCGCCTGGCGACTGTCATGGGAAAAAAAAAAAAAAACACACGAGTGAGGTGTGCGTGTTGTTGACTTGTCCTTGAAGAGACAGAGAAGTTGTTGTTGGTGACCGAGAGCATCATCTGTGAGAAGGCTGGAGACATTTAGGGGGCTTTGGTGCAGCGGACGGCGGCAGCGTCAACGGACGAGCCTTCGGAAGAGTCATTCAAAGCCGGTCGTGGACGGTTTGATCATTTTAAAAAGAGGACCGTCATTCACTCTGTCGCTAAATTAGGTGTAGCAAAGTGTGCTGGTTAAATTTAGCAATACATTCTAGCGTTAAGTGTGTAATGAGAAAGATAACTTTAGAGATAAAGCGCCAAATGAAAAACTCCCCCAACCTCTTCTGATCTTCAAGGTAGATACATTTAATAAAACAAGTTTATTAATTTACATTCCCTTCAATATAAGTGTTATGATTTTTCATACATTAGTTGTTTCATAAAATGAATTTTTCTTATTTAAAAATTCCCCGGGGGACTAGAATGGATTTATAGCATCTCAATTCATGATAGTGGGGACATTTAATTTGATGTGCGGTCCCGAAACCAATTTATCACGTAAGTCAAGGTATTAACGTATCTGAATATTTTAATTTGGATTAAATTCAGTGTCAAAATGAATACATTCAAGTTTGGTGCAGAGTTGAGTTGGTTATGATCCAGTCGCACACCTTTTCAGAGGGGTTGTGCTTGCAGGGACACCGATTGGCTGAATGTTAACCTCACTGTGAATGAATTAGAGTTAAAGATAAAAACTTAAACTCTCTCATCTATTGTGAACTCATCCCTCCTCCCGGGTCCGTTGCTCCGAAAATCATATGTCACGTTCAATTTCTGTGAACTTCGTCTTCGGAGGCCTTCACTCGGCACTGACTTCGCCTCCCGGCTCGGACTCCACGTCTTCTCCGTCTGCTGACTTTTTTTCAATCCTCCTTGCGGCGTTTTACTCTCGCACCTGACAAATTCAAACGGCAAACGCGGGGTGACGTCTGCTCCGCTTCACCTGCCGTCTTGGAAAACTTTTTCCTTCGCTGTCATCTGACACCTCCTACAGTCTCGTTATTTAAAGAAGAATGGGATTTAGCTGTGCGACGTTTCATCGGAAACACAAGATGGAGTTCTCTGCTACGAGCCAAACAGTGGTCTCATGCAATTTTTTTTTCCTTTTTTTCTGTCACAATCCATAATGAGGCTATTTTCTCCCATGTTTCTTTTTTTTTTTGACTCGCATTCCCATTCACTTTCTAGAAAAAAAAAGTCCTCATCGCGCTCTCCCCCGTCTACAGCCTTAAACAGATAATTTGCTGTAAAGTTGTGCTTCAGTGGCTCTGACATCTTCCGGTGATCAGGGGAATTCAGCCTGCGTGAATCGGGGGGAAACTCTTGACAATTGAAATATGCAAAACATGGACGTCTCGTCTCTTTTTCGGAAGAGGATTTTGACACGTGGGGGGGGGCGCTAGAAATAAGCTTTTCGCTGACACCCGAGGAGTGGAGCTCCGCCGTTTTCCGCTCTCGGCTTTTTAGATACGTCGTTTGTGATTTCTTCACGTCTTTATGAGCGCAATTGGCATCACTCGTGATTCATTGCTGTCGTTCTCTCAGCGGCATCACTGACCCCATATGATCTTCCTCAATGCCACTTAAAGCATATCATTGGGATTTGTGCGTCGAGTGATTACTCACCCAGGCTCCCGTTGTCCTCGCCTGTTCTTCTTCTTGCATTGACACTTAAGGGAGGTAGCTGGAAACAGAAGGGGCGTGTCGTAATGGCTTTGTGAACCGGCCCGATCTGATTAACGGGAAATTCAACCCGACGCTCCCAAGTGCATCCGCAGTTGTGTCATGCGGCTGATAAAAAAAGCCTGCTTGGACTGTGGAAAATACCATTTTTTTGAACACCGTGTATTTATAGAAGTCAGGAAGGGTACGGGGGGGCACATTCGTACGTGGGCCTCCCCATGACGAGGTTCCCGGTTCGATTTCGACCGGTTCGATGTCATCTGGTTCCCTCTGCCAGTGCCAGATTTACATACACATACAAAATAAATTGAACAGCATTGTTTTTCCCATTGTCTTTCATTTGTAGGATGGCATGTCATCCAATTTACATGCTTCAGAAATACCCAAATAATCTGAAATACAATTTAAGCACCCTTGTGAAAAAATGTAAATCCTTTAAATGAGTGACTAAATTATAATGATACTTGTTGGAAATGATCAGCCGGAGGAAGAGGAGGGGGCCCGGGGGGACTTACTTGGTCTTATAATTTGCATTAATATTAATTGGGCATGGCTTTACATTGGAATCAATGTGAACATTTTAATTTTAAGACTAAATAGCAATAACTAGTTTTGATATAATTATATTGAAGTCAAAAATCGAAGTCAGCTTTATTGTCAATTTCTCCGCATGTACTGGACATACAGTGGAATCGAGAAGACGTTTCTCACAATTCCACGGTGACATGAAATTAACAAAATAATAATAATGTAATAGCTTGCAAATTAGCAGTAAAGTGCACTGTAACATTTATTGGTAAGGTGATTATTATTATTTTTTTTTTATTTTTTATTTTTCCAGATTTGTGGCACTCCCTGGGGTCCACGATGTTCGTAGAATTGACTTACATTGCCGAAAAAAGACCAGCCGGCTTGGGCTGTCGCAGTCCAAAAACATGTTGTGGGTCAACTGGAGACCGGAATGGATAATGAATGAGTAAAAGGGCAAAAACGAACATTAGAGCATTAGCAGCACTCGTTACAAATCGTACGTTGGTAAACACAGATATATAAAAAGATGTATGCAATGTTCTAAAGCCTCCATGATCAAGGATTGTGTGTCTTGAACTAAGCACAAGCTACATGCTAACGCTCTACCATCTAATTTGGGAAATTAATGACTGGAAAACAGCGGGTGTGCCACCGAGGCACAAGGCAGAACGTTTCCACGATGATTAACTCCAGCGACGACATCAACAGTGCTGGGAATCTCTTGTGTTTGATTGGCATGTCTATTTAATTTTCAAAAAATAATTAGTCAATTAATTTTATTGTTTTTTATACGCATGGCTATGCAGGACTCCCACTGGGGGATGCACAGCTGGCACACAGACGACATTGATGTACCGTAAATAAGTGAATGAATGAATGAATAAATAAAACATCCTGTGTAAGTAAATTTCCTGCCATTTTGGAGGTTAATGAAATAAAAAGAAAGTTTTCAGATTCATTTGCGCATTTTTTTCAATGCTACTGTTCTCACCACTGCTTGGAAATAAACAAAATGTTCAAATATGCATTTTATAATTGGCAGTCAATGTAAATGAGCATTTAAGAAAAACTGAGCGACTTGGAAATGAGTTATTATCCGGTGTTTTTTTGACTATCTAAGCTTTTGCTGTTACAAATGTGTTTTTTCACTGTCTATGCTTGATATCAAGCTCTTCTTCGTGAAGAATATGCAGGTCCAAAAGTATGTGGAGCAGTGATTGCTGGAATACTGTTTTCTGTTGTCTCATGAGAGATCCAGTGTTTGCTTTGCTAGGTTCGCCCTAAAAGTAAATCTGAATTTTTGGCGGCCTGTACAAATTTTTCCTTGTGGTATCTGGACTTAGTTTCTCTCCTTCAGACAAACTAAGTCCAGTTAGCGGTGATAGGATTTGACTTGACCATGACCTGGATACCTGAGAAGCTTCACAGACACGTTCCCATCTTTTCATTTGAACAATAATCCGCCAAAGCTATGCTGTCAGCCCTCGCCAGTTATTTTTAGATCCCGGGGTTCTCTCATGATCTGCTCGAGGGGAAAAAGGCTACACTTCCAGGTGTTCGATCGTCCAGCAGGGGGAGGCGATGAATCCTGCTTTTGACGTGTCGATCGAACATTTTAGTTGAGATACATTTTACCTTTGCGGGGTGTCTGGGCTCGGCCTTTCGGGGAGGGGCTCACATTTGAGCCGTTGCTCGTCCAAATCCAGATGTGCCAGATCATGTGGCTCGGGCATCTGGGAGGTATCCCTTCTGGACACCTACCTGGTGAGATGTTCCAGGCACATCCCACCTGGACACGGCCTCGGGGAGGACCCATGTCTGGCCTAGGAGCGCCTCAGGATTCCTCCGGAAGAGCTGGACGAACCCCTCGGGTTCTCTTTGCTGGAGCCAGATTTCAAGCTGTGGGTCAAGTGTAGAAATACCGCTCTGATTTTTTTTGGAAGCTTACAAGTTAAGCTCCTTTCATCCATTATCTATGCCACTTATCCTACACCCAGGGTCATCAGGAGACCCCGGCCTATCCCAGTTTTCATTGGGCGAGAGTCAGGGTACCACCCTGGACTGGTTCTTGGTTGATCACAGCAATTTAGGGTCTTCATGAACCAACTGCATGATTTTGGACTGTCAGTTTAAGCCTTAGAAGCCAGAGAGAACCCGCACCCATCTTCTCTCTGTGAGGCAAAGGGCTAACCACTGCGCTACTGCGCCCTAGGTGCAGTTTATTGACCTTAACAAGTTATTTTTCTTTTTTCTCCGATTCCAAAAAACATGAGCTTGCTGCCTCGTTGAGGTACAAATAGAGGTCGGACGATTTTTAGTAATATCCCTGTCCATCTTGGAGACGTGTAATTGTCACTTTTGTGAGGACAGGAGCACATAGTAGCTTCAAAACCTTGACCCAGTGGAACTTCAGCATGGAGACTGGTTTGTCCTTTTTGGCTATAAGTTATTCTTCCCCAATCTGTTTTCCATATTCAATCACTTTGGGGAATCAATCAAGTTATTCATGTATTCAAGCAGTATAGTGACCAGATGTTGCACTGAGCAGGACAGAAATGCTGATTATTAAAAAGAATAAATAAAAAAAGGACATATGCATATTCATTTTTTTTTTTTATTTCTATTTTCTAATTCTTCTTATTATTCTTTTTAATACTCCAGTGACCATTGGTAGCACTGTAAAAGAGCGCGGTTTTCGGTGAATTTAAAGAACCAAAAAATAATGATTTCATTTTAAGGGTCACACACCCACCCCTCACTGATTAATATATCTGGATTCGGTTATGTTTTCTTCCCATCGTATTTATAAAGTGTTCAAATGAATAGTAATTCCTAAGTACTTTTTTTTTTTTTGGCTAACACAGTCCCTGACTACTTAGTTATAATTTAAAACTGATATTTATGATCACATTTTGCTGAATAGAATGGAAAGGATAACTCTTTATTTTGAAGGCCCTTGGCTAAATTTGCATAAGTGCAATGTTGGATGAATATGATTATAAATCAAACAGAGGTTGACAATGAATTTTTTTTTTTTTTTTTAACGGGACAGAAAGAGAAAAAGTATGATCCTGTGGTTAAAGCAATACTCAAAGTAGTTGTTGAGGGAGATGTAACATTAGCCAGGAAACCCGGCATTAATGGATCGCAGCGCATTTCTGCAGGTCAGCAGACGGTCAACCAGAGGTCGAGTTCAGTCCGAGTGTTGAGTCACCGCATCTCATTAGTATTTGCAAACACTCTGTATTTGGCCAGTGGATAAGATAGAATGGAGCCCAGTGGACTTGTAAAAATTTGTGAAATAGTCTTGAGTGAAGTTATTCGTTTATGAAATTAGCCGTCTTTTAACCCTGCACTGACATATCAGAAGAGAAAATATTCCGTCTCCAAAGTAAACGGCATCGGCGGCCATGTTGGCCGTCCATGTTTCTCTGGTCAGTCAGGAGTCCGGGAGAATGTGAGAAGAACGATAGTCCGCGATCGAGAGGCCCTCGTGTGATCAATTCAGCAGAGGAACATCATCTTTTTCTTGTTTTTCTTTTGGTTGCTCCCTTCAAGGGTCGCCGTGGTGACTAATCTTCCTCTATCGGACCCCAATCTCTGCATCATCTTCTCGCACACCAATTGACTTCATGTCCTCTTTCACTCCATCCATAAATCTCCTCTTCGGTCCTCCTTCAGATCTCCCGCCTGGAGCTTCTAACCTCCGCTATCTACCCAGATCTTCACTGTCCCTCCTCCAGACATGTCCAAGCCATCCCAGTACGACGTCATCCCATGATGGCCCCGGCCTCAGATATGGCTGCTTTGGTGAATGGAAGTGTGTGTGTGTGTGTGTGTGTGTGTGTGTGTGCGTGCGTGTGTGTGTGTGTGTGTGTGTGTGTGTGTGTGGGTGAGCGTGTGTGTGTGTGTGTGTGTGTGTGTGTGTGTGTGTGTGTGTGTGTGTGTGTGTGTGTGTGTGTGTGTGTGTGTGTGTGTGTGTGTGTGCGTGTTTGTGTGTGTGGTCTCCCCTCAGGAGGTGATCTCTTACCGACTGCTTGAAGGTGTAACAAGAAAGAAACCTCAGATGAAAAAATACTATTAGAAGAACTAACAAGAAATACAAAGTGCTCCGGTTGGTGCCCAAAGGGCACGAGCTCATTTGCCCGACATTGTGCCGGTGCTCTTTTGGCTCTAAGCCCTGGATTTGTGTGCTGAGGGTGTTCGCTGTTTGTATCATCGAGCGACTGCTTATTTGTTTTCTTTAGGAGTTGAAATATATTATAGGATTAGGGGATTAAAGCTATTTGCCCGGCCTAAGTGTTCCGCCATTAAATACACCCAAACGTCACGTTTTTATTAATCCTGTCAGTCTTACGGCTAATCCCTTTTGGAAACGCCTCCGTTTGGGGCCGTAAGTATAGAATTCAGTTTCATTTAATCTCTCCGACGAAGATTACGTCCTAATTTTTCTTTTTACCAACCAGGAG
This sequence comes from Fistularia tabacaria, assembly GCA_901007705.1. Taxonomy (NCBI): domain Eukaryota; kingdom Metazoa; phylum Chordata; class Actinopteri; order Syngnathiformes; family Fistulariidae; genus Fistularia; species Fistularia tabacaria. The sequence goes on from CAAKHD010001724.1 coordinate 37,510, forward strand.
AGTCAAAGCGTATAGTTGGGACGGAGCCGACAGTCCGTCGAGGGAACCCCCGCCGGCAGACGTCGGATTCCAGATCTGGATCTAAAGGGGCAAAAAACGCATAAAATCTCAGCCGGGCGGCTCGGCTCACAGGAAGCATGGACGCTAAACGCGTCCGTTTGTTTCAGTCGCGATTCCGCATCTCTGCAACCGAGAAGCACGGCGAGATGGATTCTGTTCGTTGTGCGGCAGGAGAACCCCTCCCCCAACCGTATGTTTTTTTTTATTCTTTTCTTATATTTTCTGCATTTTCAGCGTCAGACTTGTCTCCGGAGAACAGAGGTAGCTGTCACATATCAGCTCAACTACAGGAGGCAGCTGAAAGTGTACTCTCTGAATAGAAGAGAAAAGGGAAAAAGGGGTGAACGCGGATAATGTCATCGCCAGACTCCTCGCCGGTGTGGAGAATAAGATCTTATCCCGTGGCAGAAACGGGGTCCGGGGCTCTTTTTTTTTTTGTGTTTTTTTTGTAGAATTATGTCTTTTTAAGTTTCTCCCGCTTTTGTCCATCCTATCAGCCCCAGACTGATGATACCATATGACTAAAATATGCATGGAACATCTTGGAAGACCATCTGAAGTCTGCCCGCTTCACATTTTATTATTTATAATGTCTCTCCGCTCTGATGTGTGCGTTTTTTACTCAAACTTTGTGTGTACGTGATGCACGATTGACGTCAGGGATGGGTTCTCCGATCGAAAGATCATGGGATTTCACATCTTAAGCTTGTAGCCGGTACCTTTTTCCAGGGGCTCAGTAGGGCGGGCGTCCGTCCAATCAGAAGGCATCGATCCTCTAGTTTGCATGCCGTAGTGTCCTCGGGCAAGACACTGATGTCCCTGATGGTTCTGCTAGCTCCTAGCGCGGCAGCTCTGCAGCCGTCTGCTCGTGAATGGGCAAATATAATCCAGCGTAAAGTGGATCTGAAACAGCGAGGCGATAAAAACACGACTCATTGTTAAAATGTCGGATGTGGAAACAAACATTTGCCAGGTGAACGAGCAGTTCTTTTGCATTCATTCATTTTTTTTTTTTTTTTTGAGAACCTTCGGACCCCACGTGGCAAACTACCGGAGGAAACCCCACCCACACGCATTTGGATGTGGAGGCTCGTCCACAAAAGTGGACCACATCAACCGGGTTGATGTCATGGCGGGAAACTTGCCGGCTGCGGCCGTGAACCAGGAGGATCATTACAGAGTAAATCTTGAGTTGGAAAGGTGCAGGTTTACAGACTTCTGCTGCCTGCTCCTGCTCCTCCTTTCATGCCTTATAGCGTGTCCTCTGTGTGCATTAAGGTGATAACCAGAAAGGCTGAGGTGAGGTTTCATGTTTACTCACTCAGTTTCACAACAATTGGATTTCACTCCTGACTGAAGGCAGGAGATAAAGGGAGCTTTGTCACAATCTTTGTGTGGAGACATATCTGAGTTTTTTTTTTTTTTTTTACTGCCGTTCTGAAGTATTATAAAGGGGAATAACTTTGTAGGATTTTTATTTTTTTTTTCACTTTTCCTTTTCTTTTTTTTCCTTACAGCCCACTGGGTTTTTAGTTTTTCGCATTCTCGTGCGACGGTGGTGGTGTAAAAAGTTCCGGATGGAAAAATAAATGAATTAAAAAAATAATAAATCGATAGATAATCAAATAAAGCAATAAATCAATAAATGAAGAAAAAAAAAACTATACACAGGTTTCAGACACTGATAAAAATAATAAGTAAATCAATGAATAAATATTTGCATTAATAAACAGATACATAAACACATGCATCAACAAATGAATTAATAGATTAATTCATTACTTAATAAATAGTTAAGTATGTGTGTGTGACGAGCGTGTTTCAGAATAGACAATTGTTGCATCTTGTCCTTCATTGGGTCTTTCATTTGACATCTTAGATCGTATGTTGTGTGCAACGCAAACACTTGCCATGCAGGCACACACACTCACACACACACACACACACACACACACACACACACACATCATGACTTAGACACTGATAGACCTCACCAAGGAAAATTACACTTTCTTTGCATCAGCGAGCTTATGAATAAGTCACAGAGTGACAAACTTTACAAACCCCCTCAATGTACCGCCTCGCTTTTTGTTGAAGCAAGATGGCGTGTTACGACACCGGGAAGTAGTTTTTCACACAAACCTATGAATGAATGAGCTGACAAGCAGAGAAAAATGAATCATGTGTCAGGTTATACGTTTCACATACAAAAACATTCAGCATCGCATTTTCCGCCCCCCCTTGAAAGGGGTTTTTGTAAACACAAACAAGGAGCGCTTCGATTCATTTGTTTGTTCGTCCATTCTTACATTCATTATCTATTCCTGCTGTCGGGGTCACGGGGGGGCGGAGCTTATCCCCAGCTGTTATCGGCTGGGCGGGGGGGCCTGGACCGCTCACCGGTCGATCACATCAAGAGACAAAAAAAAAACATTCACTTGCTTATTCCCACGTCATATCGGGACATCGACCATTCACGCTTTCATTCACATGTCGTATATAGACATACAGATTCACCTTTTCATTCACACATCATATAGAACTCACACATCATGGAGACATGCAAAAATTCACCCTCTCATTCATACATCTGGGTCATCAGATGAACCCCGGGGGGTTTTTGGACTGTGGGAGGGAACCGGAGAACCCGGAGGAAAACCCACGCAGACACGGGAAGGACATTATTGCATTCTAATTGAGCGCCAGACGACTGATTATCGTGACAGTAATATTAGGCTAATAATATGAGCTGCCATGGTTACAGCACACACCTTGTTGCACTGCATCGGTTTTTGTTTTTCTGCCCCGCCGCAACTGACTCAGTGGAGATCATTTAAATCGTCCATCTCCATCCCCTTCAAATTCCTCCTCCTCTTCCTGCCACCCTGTTGCTAATCCCGCGTGTGAGCGCTCCTCCGATCTTCACGGCGGGACCCCGAACGCAGCATTTCATTTGCTCCTTGATTCATTTTGATCATGCCGGTAAAGATCAGATATATAAATCAGCTCTCACCGGCCGCCGACTTGTTGTCTTCGCCGCACCCCGCCACTCGCCTTGCCTTTTTGAACTCTCCGGCTGAACGGTTTAACGTTAAATAAAAGCTTGGGGGGATGAATGACTTTTTCTCGTCGTCAGGTATTTTGTCTAAACAAGGGGATTTGAAAAGAAGCCTGTTAAAAAAAGAGCGATGTTTTATTTCCTGATGCCTCACGCACCAGTTTTTTTTTTAAGCGATGAAATTTCACGGCCCCCGGATAAGGTTTTATTTTATTTTCTATTTTTTTCCCTCTTCACCGCACAAAAGCTCCCATCACAAATATTAGTACCTGTCTCATCTGGAATATCAATTTTGCCATTTGTAAACGTTCATCATCTGAGTCCTTAGAGATTTGCTTTTCAGTGTTTAAATTCTTTTACATGATTATTTTTACTATTTTATATATATATATATATATATATATATATATATATATATATATATATATTCTAGTTTGAACGTATAAAGCTGTAACTAAATGAAAAGACCAGAGTTCTAGCTCATTGTAGATTGCAGTACAGCTCCAGGTATTTCTTCTTTACGTGAGTAATTATCCGTGTTTTCAGGATTTAGTGGGTCATGTTATTATCGCGGCCACTATTAATTCATCTCAAGCTGCCTAGAGGAGGCAGCAGTGGTGTTTCCTGGCCATCAACAAAAAAATAAAAAATAAAAGTTGTTGTTGATGGCGGGTCGAGTCGAGAAGGGCTTTCCTCCACACCGGAGTCAATAATGTGGTTTATATTTTCTCAAAAAATCCGATGTTTTTCTCTGCGGGGAGTTCAGACGCTACCTAAAATATAAATCAAAGATTTTTTTTTTTTTTTCTATGTCTCGTATCCCTCTTTCAGTTCTCATCCCTTCTCACAAATTTAATAACTCAAAAAGCTGCATCCCCCTGTGAGCAAGATCCGGCGGTGGATGCGAATCTCGGCGCCGCAGCCGAAATCTGGCAGTAACACACATCAAGAAATCAATTTTCATAAGTGAATTAATTACAATTTCCATAACCTCTTGGATAATTTAAAAATGCTGGAAAGTAAGATTAGACTTTGGTCATCATGAGGCGAAGGAATGACTCCTTGCATTTTGCTCCCTCCCATCATCTGTGCGCTCGTCCTCCCCACTCAAAACAGTTCTAACACAAGTAAGCGTAAAAAATCGGAAAGTCAAATTACCCTGAAAGCACCATTTGTCTCGCGTGCAAGTGTGTTACGTAAAGACATATGATTTATGAGGGGGATTTTTTTGTAATTTACGTCTTTTATTTATTTCAAGACAGAAACCATGTTAAGAACACTCAAAGTTTAATAAATGTTGTTTATTTATATATTTCTTTCTTTTTTTTCTCACACAGACATGCTAATTGTGCTGTTAATTTGGCGTGTTTACCTCATGAATAATTTGTATGCAATTACAGAGAATCCAAATGATCAGCATATTTCACAGCTGAAAGACAGATCCCCTCGTTTTAATCGAAATGTATTTTATAAAAAAAAAGGAAGTAATAACAATCTTTCGCTGACATTTTTCTCTCTTTATTTTTTTTTTCTGTTTCAGGTAAGAACGTGTGTGTGTGTGTTTGAGTGTGAGTGTGTGTGAAGGAGGGGTGTTGCTGCTGCCGGGTGACGACAGGCTCTCCTGATTTGCACCCCTGACTTCAAGAGAGGCCGTAAGTCCCGGCCGAGTCGAACACCTCGCCGGCCTTGTTGGAAACACTTTGTCGACCGCCTGAGTCGTGTAACCGAGAATTCATCTGCATGCCCCGGATTTACGGTGCGGGGAGCGAGGAATTCATCACGTTTAGCCCCTCGCTCTCTTATCGGTATGTGCGGCGTGCTGTGGTGATAAAATGTATGTTGTGTTAAGAGGAAGAAGTTGACATATTGCCTTACTTTAATTTCCTGAATGTGCTGATGTTCAGAAAAAAAAAAAAAAAAACATATATCTGTTCCAAAAATATATATATATAAAATAATAAAACAGTCCCGTTCTTCACTTTTGTAACTGATAAAGCTGCAACCCCACCTCAGGGGATGACACACTCCTTGCTTCATTTTTTTTTTTTCTACAGATTGCTCGATTTTACAACCACACACACACACACACACACACACACACACGTGCGCTGGTTCAATCGACCGCTGTCATATTCTCAATATACAGCAACTTCCTGTGTTTGTCTCTCGGCTGCTGTATTGAAACTGCTCTTGACAGAAAATGACCTTTTTATTTTCACCGGCTTTATGACATTGTTAGAAAACACGCACCCTGGAAAAAAAAACAAAAAACATGCTTTATACATTAAGCGCTGCATGCTATCCATCATTCCGCTCGCAGGACTGCGGCCTCCCCTCTGCTTCCATATGCGTCATGTGAATTGCACATACATAATTCAGGATTGGATTATGTCGGGGTGGTGCAGCGGTTCGCTCTTCCGCCCCTCTGCGAGAAAAAAGTCCCTGGTTTGATTCCAGCGGGAGGGTCTTTCAGTGTGGACTTCGCATGCCCTCCTGTGTCTCCCCTCCGCTTTTCCTCCAAGAGTCCAAAAACATGCGGGAGGTTCAGCGGAGACGCTAAATTAGGACTTCTGAATGAGCGGGTGAATGGTTAAGATAAGATAAGATGATACTTTATTGATCCCCGTAGGGGAGATTCGGTTGTTGCAGCAGCAACGTTAGAGGAAAAAAAAAAACAAAAAACAGGAAAGATAAATACACACATATGACAGCGCAAACACATATGCATATACACATCAGTCATCATACATCATCATACATTTCACACACAAGTATACATACATTTTTACACACATACCCATATCTACATAAACATATATATAAATATATACAAAATATACACAATATAAACATACACATATATAAATTCACATTTACACATAGATAGAACAAAATAACATGAGCAGAAATAAATAGATTGAAGAACTAAAGTGACCCGTGGTAGTTATGGGCACCACATGTGTGAGTGGGTGACGGAGTGATGGGGTGGTAGTAGCACAGATGCTCCCCAGGCAGGTTCTATGTTTTTATATGACGTTTGAATGAGAGAGTGAATGGTTTTATGTTTCTATATGCGGCCCTGTGATGGACTGGCGACCGGTCTGGGGTGAACCCGGCCCCTCGCCCAATTACAGTTGGGAAAGACCACCCCCCCCCGCTCGGCCCCCCCCCCCCCCTGCCCCGGCACACGCTGCTCCCACTCCAGGTCTTAACATTTAGAT
>CAAKHD010001724.1:51748-71078 GCA_901007705.1 Fistularia tabacaria
GGTGGCCGCCACCCAGGGGGGGGGGGGGGGGGGGGGTCTTTTGACGTGCGATCTTTTATAAGGTATTTTTGGACGTGGCGCACGGCAATCTGGACCACCCAGAGCGGGATGTGGAACAGGAAGAAGCAGGGCAAGATGATTCAGTGGAGAGTCAGGAAAAAGACGACCGCCCCTGCAGTTCAGTCCCCCTATAAAGTGGGGAGTCTAAATGAAACCATCAGGGTACAATTTTTCTTTTTTTTTGTTTTTTTCTTTTTTTAGAGCCATACCTCAAGAAGAAATAGGCTGGGAGAGTGAGGAGGCGAGCCGAGCGATATAGGTGTTTGCCAAGAGCCTGGCTCCAGCAAGGAGATGCTACATGAAGCAGCGTTTTGTGTGTGTATATGTATATAAACATAACACACATACACACGAATATATACACACACACACACACACACACACACACACACACACACACACACACACACACACACACACACACACATATATGGGTGGAGATCAATTGGTATGACATTGTAGTAGACCAGGCAATTATATGACAGCAAGTTATGCTGTACTGTTTCTCCTTAATCAAACCCTCACCCTTTGACCAACACATTATTTGAAATTCAATGCATGAAAAAGCCTGCATATCTATATCTGTCTGTCTGTCTGTCTGTCTGTCTGTCTGTCTGTCTGTCTGTCTGTCTGTCTGTCTGTCTGTCTGTCTGTCTGTCTGTCTGTCTGTCTGTCTGTCCGTCCGTCCGTCCGTCCATCAAACTTCCTATTGATCTATGTGTATGTGTATATATTTATGTGCAGCAGCCACATGGCCCATTTAGTTTGTACATGCAACCTTGTGTTCCTGTGAGTGGCAAGAATTTGCCACCAGTAAGTCTGATCCAGGTTAATTATTTTTACTTATAGTCATGCAATGGACCAAAAAAAAATCATATATATATACCAGCTTTTAAGACAGGATGTTTCAATTTGGACTTTGTTTTTTTAATCTATAGCATGATTCTCCTATGAGCTCTGTTATATGGTCTAAAGGCACTGAGGAAAAGACAGGAAGTGGAGTTGGAGGTAGCACAGACGAAGATGTTGACGATGTCTTTTGGCGATGGGATCCGAAAATGAGTTAATCAGAGGGAGGTGTTAGATGTCATGGGATAAAAGCCAGACTGAGATGGTTTTGTAGTGATTATGAAGATGCTGAGGGTGGCAGGAGGCGGGGGACTTAGAGGAAGACCAGAGTGGAGATTTATGGATGGAAAGAAAGAGGACATGAAGTTAGTTGGTGTGAGAGAAGAGGATGCAGAGAACAGGTTAAGACGGAGGGAGATGATTCACGGCAAAGGGAGCAGCCGGAAGGAAAAGAAGAAGAAGAAGAGGTGCCCTGAGTTCCGATTGTCCTTCACCCGTTGTCTACAACATCCAGTCATCACTCCTCACCTTGTTTAGTTTTTGAACAGCCATCCATTATCTGATATCCCAACAGAAGCTCTTGAGAGGGACATCCACCGTCATTAATTCGTCAGTAAATAAATGGTTTTTACAATCCGAGCACCTCGGGTGACCTTTCTGACTGCCAGCCAACACTCCTCTTTCACTTTTATGAGTCAGTGACAGACTTCGGCGTTGCTGGCCAGCTTGCTAATCTTCCTATTATCCATATGCAGCGTCTTGCTAACCAAACACCGGGTTTGAAAAAAAAAAAAAAAAAACACTTTTGCTCTTTTGAGCCGACCGGTGACTTCACAAGAGTATATTTGAAGGTGCACTGTTATTTTTTTTTTTAAATTGTGTTTTCTTTGGGGTGTGGCCACGGTACAAGCTTCGTAATGCGCTTTATGGAATGCTTTGGCTTTTTTTTCACCTTACGTCCCAAAACGTATTTTCGTGAAATGGTCTTTCGGCTTCATTCTCTGCCAGGGGCGCACATTATATTTCCCGCGTGTTAAAATAATACGCTCCGCTGTTTCAGCCTCGGCGCGGCAATCGCAAAAACCTGCCGGATGATTTTCTGTAATGATGAGCGCACCGCCGAGATTAGTGCACCCAATCTTCAGTCTGCTCATTATTACTTGTTCTTTGCATTCCCCCCCTCGCTCCCCTTACATCTCATAATTCTCAGTGTGCTCCGACTGCTAATGCCTCCCTTTTAGCCGCACAATCCCATTGCTGGTGCCACCTGTGATGCACGTTTCTCCGTAGCCGGGCCTCCCGCTCCCCCGACGTTTGCCAATTTGTCTGCTATTTGATGTCTAACTCCTCCAGATGGACATGATATTGAGCCTTTTTCTCTTGAAAGACCATTTTAATGATATTATTTCAATGCTGAAAAAAGTACACATTGCAATGTGGCCACTGGATGTCCTTTCGCGAAGGCACAACCGGAAACCCCTTGCGGTTTCTCTCAGAGGATCCTTGGATTCATCAGCATAGGTCATTGTGTGCTGTCTTTGTACTAAATCTCAAATACAAGCTGTCCAATTATTGGGTTTCGTATTAATTATCTGCATCGAACTAATTTCTTGCGTCCCGGCCTGAACTGGGTTCCACTGCCCTGGCGCTTACCCCGATGTGGCTTCAGCAACGTTATCACCGAATGCTATCCTCTAGATCCTCTTCCACTGATCCAGGAGTTGGCTTCAAAATGGTTTTATCATATATTTTCAAACACTGATACGGTTCTCAGGGGTAACAAGCTTCACTCTTGGAAAATTTTGTGCTCGTGCAGTGCAGATTTTGCCTCTTATCCATACATTAAACTTATGTAACCGATCCATATTGGGATCAAGGCTGTATGAATAACCCTCTAAAATGAAAAGTCTGCTTTTCACTTTCTTTTTTTTTTAGCCGTCAACTAAATATTTAACTTCTCTCCATGTTAACCTTGAATAAAGATATACTCCTAAGAAATCAAACACTCTCCCTACATTTTTTTTTTTTTTATCAGCAGATTTTAAAGGAACTTTCTATTGAGTGAACTTTATGGCTTTCTTGTTTTTTAAAAGTAATGAACCTACATATCAATTTTTGTGTCTGCCAGCAAAGGGCCGTCTCCAATCATCATTTTCATCAAATGTTTTGCACTCTTGGGATGTTTGGTATTTGATTTGATTGTTCCATTAGAGGTCGATCATTGAAAATTCATATCATACTAATAAAAAGATAAAAAAAACAATAAAAGTGTTGCTTTGGAACAAACTGAACAGATTAAGTTAAATTTCCATTTTTGTGGCCACCACCACTGAGCTATCGCCAGTCAAGAATTTTCCTCAAATATTGTGCACTCCAGAGAGGCTCACTTGAGTTAAGGTGTTCGATTGTTCCTTTAGAGGTCAATCATAGAAAACCCATATATTAATAATATTAATAAAAATATTAAAGTAATAATGTTGAATTGGAACAAACTGAGCAAATGAACATACATTTCTATTTTTATGCCCACCACCAATGGGCCTTGTCCAATCAACGTTTTCCTCAAATATTGTGGACTCTTGGGAGGTTCAATTGAGTGAAAGTATTTCATCATTCCTTTCATATCAGATTTAAAATTCATATGATAATAAAAGAAAAAAAAAAAAAATTGGAACGTTAACCACATTTAACGTTTGGACAGCAGCGGGGCTCAGAGGTCGTGGTTTGGATCAAATAAATTACTGTAAAATATGAGCCGGCAGAGAAAAAAAAAACGTTCTGTTAATGTTCTCTTGTGATGCTTACTGAGTATCAGTGATTTGTTTTGCTAGTTGCAGTCAGAATCCCACTCTTTTCAGTGCTCTGAAAGATAAGCAGAATAGATAATGGTTTTATTCTTTGGGTCAATGTCCGCGTCCCCCATGGACTTTCTTTTGCATGCAAACAAGGCAGATTTCAAGCCACGCGAGGACTTTTCATATCGACACGGAAGCAGGCGATGATTACGCTCGTCCATTTTTGGGCCCCCTGAAGCAGTGGCTCTCTTTTTAAATTGAAATTAATTTATTGAAAGGGACAATGCATCTTCATGAACATGAAAATGTAAAAATGCCAGATTTAGCCAATGGCCACTTTCCATCCGTAGTCCCTGGCAGATCAAGAAATATAAATACAGAGGTTTATAACATTGACAATCAAGAACAACAATCATCCACAAACATTCACCCAGACATCAGTCAGAATGACTAGAGAATGAATATGAATAGAGAATCAGTCATGTCTGCTTCATCTTTGGCCAACATTTAAGTTTAGTTTTAAATACTACGAATGTGTGTCTAATATCAGCTGGGATGCTGTTCCTGACCTCAGTTCCTTTAACTGATAGCACCTGTTGACCAAACAGCACCTGTTGACCTGTGCGTCTGAGAGGTACTGTCACTGGATTCAAACTTAATACATTAATTCAGATGTCGGCTGCAGACCATGCAAGATCTTAGACATTGAACATGCTCGTTTACATTTTTATAAATTGCAGAAATTTAGGATTTTATATTTCTGAAGTATAAGGCAATGATGAAAGGATAATAGTTTTCTTAGAAATATTTTTAAAGCTTTTTTTGTATAAAGTCTCTATTGGTTTTAAAGTAGCCACACTTGTTAGTGACCAGTTAGTTAGTGACCAGTTAATAATGCAGTTAGTTGTGCAATATTCAAAATGTGAAAAAAAAAAAAAAAACATACAATGAAGAAACATTTTAGCAGCATATACTGGCAGTGCTGGTCAGATTTGTCTAAAATTACTAAGGTTAAGATTTACAATTTAACAAAACTGTTTTACATGTTTTTTAAAAGATAAAGTTGAGGACAAGAAAACACCAATGCATTTAAATTCATCTCCAATTAGTTGCTCCTCTCCTTTTAAAAAAGATATGTTAGAGTTTGCCCTTACTTTTGGACATTTTGAAAAAATCATGCAGACCGTTTTCTTTGAATTCAATAAAAGACATGACTCACTGAGCCACTCATCAATACAGGTCATTGCTGAGGACAGTTTTACTGAGACTTCCACATCAGACTTTCCCTTGATCAATATTACAGCATCACCAGCATAAAGTTGAGTATTGCTCTGTGGGCAAATAATTGGCAAGTTGTTAATATATGAAGAAAATAGAAAGGCCCAAGTACGGAGCCCTGTGGAACTCTAGAAACGGAGATTTGATACCACTGACTGTCACACAATGACTACGGGGCTTGCAATGGCTTGTTCCGAAGAATTAAATTTGGTGAGCCGAGACAAAAAAATGTGGTGGTTAACAGTTTCAAATGCTCGCTTTAAATCAAGAAAGACAGCCCCAACAACAAGACGTCTGTCTAAATCATGTTTGACTTTTTCTAGGAAGTGATTTATTGCCGTTTCTGTTGAATAATGTGCGCGAAAACCAAACTGCATGGGGTACAGAGGCATATGACCCTTGTTTAAACGAGCTGTCAAGAGTTTAGCCACCTATTTCTCGATGATTTTGAGATCATCGGTAATACACGAATTGGCCGGTAATTTTTTACATCATGCTTGTTTCCAGATTTAAAAACGGGAGTGATTGTGGCCACTTTCCAAGCTGTTGGGACAATAGAATGTCTAATTGACAGATTGATCATATGTGTGATCGGACAAACCAACACATCTTTACAAGCTTTTATGAAATTGGTGTCTATGCCATAAATTATCTTTAGCTTTTGAGTTTTTCAAATCTTTTACAATAGAAGCTACTTCATTCTCATTGATTTCTGCTATTGTTAAAATAGATAAAGACTAATTTATTGGATAGATGTCCTTTTCATATGCTGTAAAAAGTTTCGTAATTTCAGAGATTGAATCTTTAAAGAAATTACTAGGTTCAGTTGTAATAGCAGCTGGATCTTTCACCAATTGCTTTCCAATAAGTAGTTCTCGTTCATTGCCTTTATTAGACTTTCTTCCAGTAAGCTTGTTAATGGTTTGCCTGACTTTCTTGCCATTACCATTTACAGACTCAGTAACTGACATATAGAAATTTGCTTTGGCTTTTCGTAGTACTTGAATCACTGATGTGAAAAGTTGCCTTTTTGAAGTAAGTACTGTTTTTAATTTTTTTTTTTTAAGCAATAGGTCCCTTGTCTTCATTAGTTTTCTGCATTCTTCACTAGGCAATGTGAGGTCTGCTTTATTTGTTTTACTTTTCTTTCTTCTCCTTGTCAAGGAAGCTATAAACTAGTTAATTTTGGAGTGTAAAGTAGTACTACTTGTTTAAATGTCATCAGAAAGCACAATTTTGTTCCAATCCACTTCCTTCAATGCTCTTTCCAGATTTGGAAGTAGATTTTTTTTGTAAAAAATTACTGAAAAGACCAGCTAAAAAAATGGATGTATTTAAAATTCCTTCAGCTTTATTTGCAAATAGTAAATCTCTTTTGGTTTTTGACTGATTAGTGACAAAAGTTGGCTTTTGGACTGAATGAGCCATATTAAAGAGATCAGTTATCTGTTTCAGATTTTTTCTTTCTTCCTTATTGTCCCAGTTTCATGGTAAGATCTCCAAATAAAATAACCTCTTCATTTTGATGGCACGGCTTCAAGATTATTTTCAACTGGTCATAAAATTTTACATTACTTGAGGGTTTTCGATAGATACAAATAACCTTAAAGCCCATATCCTTAGAAAGTTCAATATTTACTCCAAGACATTCAGGTTCAAGTTCCCTCGGCCATATAATCTGTGAACATTTGAGACTATCTCTTACATAGATTACAACCCCCCTCCTCTTCTGTGGTCCCTGTCTTTTCTAAATACATAGTATCCTTCCATATTAATGGCAGCCTCCGGTGAGGGGCTTGTCAACCAAGTTTCTGTAAAAACCCAATAAAGTCAACATTAGATTGAATCAACGTTTGTTCTCGTTTTGGAATTGTGCTTTGAACATTTAAGTGTCCGCCCAGTGGACCATTGGGTTTAAGAAGTGGGTCTCAAATAGTCCTTGCTTGAATAAGACTCTGGAAGAATTGAACAGCGTTTCTTCATAATGGGATTGCGTTTTTCGAGTAGGTTGTCCACACTCCAATACAGGCCCAGTAAGCAGAGGTGGTCCAACTAGCAGAGGTGGAGACCCAGCTAGCAGAGATGGAGGTCAACTAAGCAGAGGTGGGGACCCAGCTAGCAGAGGTGGAGGCCGGGCTAGCAGAGGTGGAGGCCGGGCTAGCAGAGGTGGAGGCCCAGTTAGCAGAGGTGGAGGCCCAGTTAGCAGAGGTGGGGACCCAGCTAGCAGAGGTGGAGGCCCATTTAGAAGAGGTGGAGGCCCAGTTAGCAGAGGTGGGGACCCAGCTAGCAGAGGTGGAGGCCGGGCTAGCAGAGGTGGAGGCCCAGTTCGCAGAGGTGGGGACCCAGCTAGCAGAGGTGGAGGCCCAGTTAGCAGAGGTGGGGACCCAGCAGGTAGAGGTGGAGGCCCAGCTATCAGAGGTGGTCCAGCGATCCCTCTGTATCGAGGCGAGTTGGTTCGCTCTTCCAGCTGCAACTGGGTCTTCACATACTCCGTCGGGAAGGTAATACAAATCTCTATCCCTCCCACAACTCCACCTGCGAGGATGGCCTTGCCAGGATGTGTGATCTTCCTCCCCCCGACTGCGACCATCGCCAGGTCATCTACACCGCTCATCCCTCCATGCAGAAAATGACGATCCAGGCAATCCATACTAGCGACGGGAACAGACCCCATATGGAAGGCAAAGTTGTTGTTGTTCCGGCTTGCTGGCCAGGGAAAGTGTAACCCTCCTGTAATAGTTGACAACTCCCCCTGTGATAGTTGACATTCGGCACCCCCACCAAACGAAAAGTATACGACGGGGTGCCAAGAGAGGAACTTTGGTATTGTATGAGGAAGTGCCGTACTTGGACGCAGCTTCCTCTTTTCTTTGTCTTCTGCCGCCCCCATGAAGTGTTTTCCTCTGAAGAACTCTGCATTCACTGCGGTCCCTGTCCCTGAAAGATCCCTCTGTTTTCCACTTCTTCGCCATCTACCTCAGAGGTCACGTTTGTCAGATTCAAACGCCCTGTTGTTTTTCCTTCCCAACTCTATGGCCCGCTGGTGTCGGAACTTTGACAGAGATCCAGGAGTGAGCGGTTTAGCGCTGATTCTTTCAGCTCTGGCGGGTTTCCGAGGTACCGGATTGGCTCCCCCCTCTCACTTGTCAAGACCGAGTCCCGGCTTTGACGTGTGATCTCCAAGACGGACGGGTTTCAGTGGGGATTTCACGGATGATAGCTTGATCGCGACGCGTTCTCTCAACGATCCCCGTAGCTTTGCATAGTGTTACCGGGGACAACGAGGTGACAGGACACTCGCAGAAAACTAAAATCCACTTCAGGGAAGAAATACCTGCATTTTTATGGTTTTTCAGTTGCTTTCTTTATTTATCTGTTCAGGAGGAAAAACTTCTCAAGTCTTTAACTAAAACAGTAAAAATGTTTCATGTGGCTGGAAGGTTTTGAGATTAGGTGGGCAATTAGCGGGACGGATGAAGTGTGACGGAGTGATTAGAAGGATCCCTCTCCCCGGTTATCTTGGAAAATATAGTTTTAATTGCATTCCCGTTTGAAAATATTTGTTTCTTTTCCCTTGATTAATTTATTACATCATTTTCTTTCTTCTTCTGAGTGTAAAGAGAATGCTTTGTTTTGAAATACCAGCGGCAGCTGCAGGGGTATTTGGTGCCCGCACAGGTTTTTTGTGTTTTTTTTGGGCGCCGCAATGATCATTCCTGGCTCTTTAGAAAATAATCATATCCCGCAAAGTCACCGATGAAGAGTCGTCTTTGGAGACGGCTGACAGACGTGACTCACCGGTTCGTCTGGAGGGCTGATGGCCCAAACGGGGGTCCGTGGCGGGATATTATTGAGTTTTAAATAAAGTGTCACAGCCATCCTTAAATTTTTAAATCGCTCTCTCTTAACATTTTGACCGCAGTCGAAGGCTTTTCTCAAATCTTAAACAATGTCATCGGATGTATCCAAAGTGACCACGACCTTCCCGCATGACGTGGTTGTGATTCCCCGGCGGCTGCGGACAAACTATGTCGATGAAAAGTTCCATTATGCCGTTGTTTTGTGGCGCACAGATGGTAGTATTAACGAAATCTAGGGTCGGATATGCTCTTTGGGTTTGTGTGGCCTCTTAAAATTATATATATATATATATATATATATATATATATATATATATATATATATATATATATATATATATATATATATATATATATATATATATATATATATATATATATATATATATATATATATATATATATAATTATATTATATATATATATATATATAATTATATATATAATTATATTATATATATATATATCAATCATAAAATTATATATAATTGTGTGTATATATATATATATATATATATATATATATATATATATATATATATATATCATAAAATTATATATAATTGTATATATATATATATATATATATCATATTTTAAGATTTTCAATTAATTTAAAATGTAAAATGTATTAATATGTGTGTGTATATATATGTTTTGTATATGTATGTGTACACACAAATATGTGCTGTCTATAAAAGAAAACTTTCTTAGATCTCTCACTGAGGGTCATTGAGTCAAAAATGAATAGAGAAATAAATAAATGGATAAATAATGCACACACTCACACATGCACACACACGCACACACAAGAGGCTCTAACAATACCTGTCATGCTGAAATGAGCTAATGTGTTACCTTGGCTTGCTCTCTTTTTTAAAAACTGATAAAACAAATGTTTTCAGTTTGGTATCAAAATAAGACGAGGAGCCCCCGTTGAACCCACAGTGGCTGGTGGTTTTAACAGACTAATTGAGGAAACCGGTGGCGGTTTGCCAGGGAGGCAGCTCGGGGGACAGTCCAATCGGAAATGTATTTTGAAGGCATTTATTGACATATCGGTCCCTCAGCCCACCAGGCAATTTCCTCAGAAGGAACGGAGGAGAGAGCTTTATGAACATGTGACCCGGGGGGAACATTTTGCCTAAATGCGGAAGATTGGTTCGCGCTTTTGCCAACAAGATTGAGGAAAAATATTGTCCTTAAGTTTTGTTTTTTTTTTTGAAAGGGGGGAAAAAAGGGCTTGTCTTTGGCTGTTTATTATCATGTCCCAGAGCTGCTGAATGTTGCAGTCTCTGCATCTTGGTTTATTAAAGACACCAAACAGTGAAATTACTTGACATTTGATTTCAAAAACAGAATCAAGATTTTTTTGTATCGTTCTTTCTCGACCACGTCATTTATAATTCGACTTTTCATCGTCGCAATTTACATCAATCCTGTTAGGAATTGTTTCGGAGGGGCAAAGCCTTCACCAGCCATGGCGACTGCAGTTGCTTTCAGCTTCCACACAACTAAGCGGCGGTAATGTCAGGACTTTTAAATTGTATGCTCAGCCTTCAATAGGCTTCAGGCGTTCTGCAAAAGACCAATCAGAAATTGAAAAATGAGCATCTCACTATTTATTGAGGAAGAAGGTATAGAGACACCTATATGCCTGGTACGTGTATTCAGTAATTAATTTCCCAAGTTTGGTGGCACAGCAGTTTGCGGCACCGCCTCACAGCAAGAAAGTCACTGGTTCGATTTCGAAAGGGAGCGTGCCTGTTCTCCGCTGTGCCTGCCTGGTTTCTCATGGGTTCTCTAGTTTCCTTCCACAGTCAAAAAAAATGCGGGAGGCTCACTGGAGACTCTGCATTACCCGAGCTTGGTAATGAGAGAGTGGTTTTATTTATAGTAGTCCTCTGCGGCTTCACTGTATTGCAGATTTTTTACTTTTTTATTGAATTTTATATCACAGATATACGCTATACCAGTAAAAATGCGTTAAAAATGTATTTTTTATGTATTTATTATTTCAATAATTTGGATGGTAATATTTCTAATGTGGCGATTGACCAGAGCATGGTGTTCCTTATCTTGGGCTCTGAATCGCTCGGCAATCATTCTCTCCATCTACTAAGCATAGCATGCGTTCAGCCAATTAGCATAGCCTTGTCGATTTTGCATCGATGCGCGATCGCTACTCATAGTGTTCCTCTGCGGTGGCGTGTTTTTGTGAATTGTCCCTGAAAATGTTTACGTTATTTCAACCCCACTATGGCCCACAAACATTCTGCACCTTCTAAGGCATCTGGCACTGGACCTGAGCAGAGGAAGATGATACCATCATCGAAAATGTGCAACTTCTTGACATGTTAAAGCAAGAGAGAAGCTTTGTGACTATCGGCCTCCATTACACAATTAATGGATCTTTGGTTTGGGACGTAAAAGAAGGACGAAAGGAACATCAGGAAGACAGCGGCAGTGAAAAAATATGGTCGCTATTTCGCGGATTTTCTGTCAATCGCAGGTTTCTGGAATGTAACCCCTATGATAAATGAGATACTGCTGTATCTACATATGCCTTTCGCCCAATGACAGCTGGGATAGGCTGATGAACGGATGAATTTTCAGTCCATGTTTCTCTGTGGATCCTTAAACGCCTGCAAGGAAGACAAAGTCACAGCTCCGTCCACAAGGCCTAGCGGGAAGGATAACGCGCTCAGGAAAAGCGGTCGAAAGAGCTCTTGAAGGCGCTGTCGTGGCAACGCTTCCCTTATTCTCATTTATTTCAGTCAATCATGATGAAATAAGAAGCGGCCATTGATCTCGACCGGATCCTCCGTCCAATATAATGAATCGTGATTAATGTTCGCACATGGAAACACAGATCCGGGTTCAACTGCGGTTCCCTCTAAGAGCACCTGAACCCTGTAATACTGATGTGTTTTGTAATATGATATGAATCACCGAGTGACACGGAGGCCGTGAAACGGTTACGATGAGGAACGTTTACGGATTCAGGAAGCCCACACGCCGATGTTCTGTTCATCCCGGACCTCAATCCATGGCATTTGATTTTTTTTTTTTTTTTTCCTATCCTTTGTGGTTTTGTTATTCAAAGATTCGAGGTTCCAGTGTGTCTTTTGTCATGTAATCGATAAATGTAAATCTTTGATTCATTGAAAATTTGGCTGATCTTGAGCTCAGGGCGAGGCGGCGTACACTCGGGACCAGGGCGACTTATAGAGACAAACAGCTATTCACCCTCTCATTCATGAAGACTCCTCACAAAAAGACCTCCATATAGGAATCAAGCTAGGGGACCCTCTTGCTTTCCTGTCGAAGCGCCAAATACAGCGCCGTCGTGTCGCCTGATATTTACGTTTTTGGTCACTCGGGAAGGACGCAGTACAGGTAAATACACAAAGGTGCAATAAAGGGTGAAAGATGCGGTGGAAATGTAAACGCCGTAATTTAGCGCATGCTTACTGAAAGCACGTGAATGGGAAGTTAAACGGTCGCGTGCAGGCGGTCCGTTGATATCCCGAATGTAGGTCACAGCTTTTGACCACTGTTATACAAACAAGTGCAAATTGAAAGACAAACAGTCGACATCGGACTTGTAATATCTCCTGTGGACGGTGCTGATTCAGAAAACCGGCCGACTCAAACACGGTTTACACGCAATTTACAGTTTACAACAATCTAAAGTCAATATCTGACTCTGCAGCTGCAGAAAGACCAAGTAATGGATTGAACACCAGCCGACTTGTGAGTTTTCTTGAACTCCAGATTTACCTTAAAGTAGAAAGACTTAAAACCCCCAAAGCGTCTTTTACATTGGCTTTGATTGATGGACTCTGACTTGTTATTTTCGGGAATCAGGATGCTTTGTGTTTCATTACTTGCATTATAAAACCGCAAAAGATAATTCCGCCGGTAGCGCGTTGTTTGGCTTTGACAAAATAAGACTAATTGTTGGTCTAGACGGCAACACTGGTTCTTATTTGATTTTTATTTTTTTCTTTACAAAATGGGATTTTTTTAAAATTTTTTTGGGCTGTTATTTTTTGTACGCTCATATAAGTTGAGTTCTCAACGGCCACTGAGCAAAAGTTTAAAAAATGTAAAAAAGAAAACTGAATGCTCATTCTCTTCTGCAACGTTGTTATTTTGTACTGCTATCTAACACTAAAGCCTTTACCGCTCTTTGGAATTTGCATTTTGTTTTAATGGAAGTCTGAGCGTTCGTTTGAGACTTGAAATCCCATTTTAGCGTTCGGATTTGCTGATGACATGACTCAGTCACTTCTGGCAGTTTCCGATGTCAACTTTGATTTTTGCGAGAGATGTTTGATATACAGGTTCGCTTTGTTTTCCGCGGTCTCCTTAGGCGTAAATGGAGGATGAGATAAAGCGGCTCCCGTGTTGAATGCTGCTCATCTCCTCACAGCGAAATGAATGGCTCCTCGGTTACCGCTGCCTTTGTGCAGGTAAAGCAAGACAACTTTGAACCTGCTCGGTTTCCCCCCTGCGCTTTTCTTTGAAACCTGAATACACAGTCTGGTGCGGAAAAAAGAGGGCAAAATCCAAAGGACTCACTGTGCTTTTGTAATGGATGTAGAAAAGTCAAAAACTGCGGATTGCACCGCACTTCTTCATTTCTAATTAATTTAGAAACAACACTGATAGCGACGCCCATCATCGACGAACGCTGCCAGCGATTCAAATCACCTTCCGCCGACTTTGTAATGATATATTTAATTAAAAGTTTGAGTTTTCCTTCTCTGAAGAAATGTAATAAAACATGAGAGAATTCTTGACCGCACGTTCATCACACCAATATGGCTCCTGGAAGTACATAGCAGAAAAAATAATTTTCATTGGATGAATGAGGATCAGAAATTTTATTTGATTTGAATATTTGTTTAATTTCTTTTTTTTGTAATTATATTTAGTTTTTCTCATGTATTTAACCATTCATTTTTTTTGTTTAGTTTTTATTCAATAATTGGGTTTTCAGATGTCTATTTTCTATTGTTTTCATTTTTATTTCTATTTTTTTAATTTTTTGTAAAGTTTTATTTTGCATTTAATTTTTTATGTTATATATATATATATATATATATATATATGTTTTTCCCCCTGTTCTCCACACCTCTCAGCGCATATGATGAATCCCCGTATTGTTTCCCCTGCAACATTTTGATCTTTGCCCATTCAAGGGACAAACATGCACTGCAGCTGTTGCGCAGCACAAATACGAGCAAAGACACTTTAACTCCGCGGAGTGGCAAGATTGAGGGTTTGGACAAATATAGACTTTTTCGTCGTACAGGGTTTTTACTTTTCGAAGTGTTCCTCCTGCTCACCCTTCAGAGTAGACACTCAATTTGTCCACTTTTTTCAGCGAAGGTTAACTTTTCACGTTAGTCACACACTCTGCGCCCCCAGGGCCCGGCGGTGGTCACGGCGCTCTCCGAGGCGTACGCCGCCACTTCTTCGCGGAGCCACGCCCATCAGCGTGACATGCCATATTTTTCGCGGGTGTGTTCAAGGACACTATTGTCATCCGTTACTTCCCTCGTCCCGTTTCCTGCTCTGGTTCACCCTCTCCGTCCTCCTCTCCCTCATCCGTCTTCTGACATCTTTGTCGAGGGGGCGTGTGAAGGTTGTCCAGCCCATAGCGCTCCAATCTATCGTGCATCAAACGGTTAACCGCGGTTACACACTTAGGAAGAAACGCGGGTGGCGTTTCCTTTTTACTGCCAGGGTTTATTAAGCCGTGATTTAAACTTCACATCCAGTGCATAATGCACCTGAGCGCAGTTAACATTGTTTGTCCTTCCTTGATTTATAATCCACCCCCTTCTCCTCCGAGTGTGTCGGAAGAAATACTCGGGAGGTGCACTCGCGGCCTCTGAAGTCGCTGACTGCAGACTTCACACGGGTTTCGGTGCATTTGGTCAGAAAAGCGATATTGATCAGAATCACGCTTGCAGGTTGCAGGGCGTCAAAGACAGAACCGCAGAATATAAAGACGCCCGCTGCCTTATTTCCTTTTTTCTCGCTTCATCTTTTTTTCCCTTAGATGTACATTTTCAGGGTAAGCGCAGTCGACTGCTGCGTATTAGAATTATTCATTCGCTCTTTCATTATCTACACTGCTAACGCCGCTTGCGTGTCCACATGAACGGTCCCGGTGTGCCTGAAATCTGCGTCCAAAACATATAACATCAATCAAACTTTCTTGGGGACATTTACCCGTCACATTCAGCTATTCATAATATATACTGTATATCCCAGGATTACGGGAGAGCCTGAGCCCAGTTGAACCCACTAAATCCCAGGAAAAAACGTACAAACTGCAAACAAAAAGGGCCGCTGTTGGCGATCCAACCAGGGAGCTTCTCAGATGGAAGCGCTAACCTCCGCGCCTCCCTGAATTAGAATTCATAAAAAAATATTATCGGAGAATTGAAATAATCCCTGAAGAAAAGGAAGATTTCTGAACTGTTTTCGACATGGAACAGACAAATACGGGTCATATCATGCAACAAAAAAAAAGAAAGAAAAATAAAATCGTGCTCTCCTAAGAAAAAAAAAAAAAAGAAATGAATGCAGTTTTAATTGTGACTACAAGAAGCGTTCAGAGGTTAACGCAGTTACCTGCAACAATTTTCAGTGTTATTAGAGTCATTGCCATTTAACGTAAGATAATCTGAAATGAAATAATACAGCTCAAGATAACTTGGCTGCGGTGGAGTGGGCGTCTCTCGGATCGGAAGGTGACGGTTCAATCTCCGGCTCCTTCCGTCTGTATGCGGACGATGAAGCATTTAAATCATACTCAAACAAGTGAGCTATCCTGGGTGAACTTGTGTAAATGTGTTTAAATTAAATGAATAAAAAAACCATTGGGGGAGGAAAAGCGCTGCCCTCTGCTGGTGAATGGCTGAACTGCAACAGTCCACAGAATGTGACAGGATTTAAATGCATGGGTTTTAAACATAATTTCTTTCTCCACACCTCCTGATATTTCCCCTGCATGCCACCCCGCCTCCTCGCATCACCCGGGGGGTAATAAGGAGTGAAGGATTCACAAGATACTCGAGGGCTTGTCTCGCAAAACTAATGAAGCTACTAAATCCAACGCTCAACTGTTTTTTATTTCAGTTTGTAATGGGATTGCAGCCGACCGTCGGCCGTATTGCGATACATTTGTCGCATCTTGGGCGATTAATCTAAACGACCTTGGCGATACCTGGAATTTTAATTTCGGTAAAACGCTGGCTCAGAACCGTCCGTTGACACTCTCATTGTTGAACCGGATTTTCTGCAGCCGTTTATTTTTGGGGACTGGAACTTTTACCCGGCCCTGGTCCGGATCGAGCTAAAAACAAACAAGAAAAGGATGGAAATGGAACTTCTGCCGATCCGAGGAGCGTTGTGTCATCGGTCCCGGCGCGGCTACATTCCCGGCGGCTTGGCATTATCTCCGTCGTCGTGCCCTTCAAGTGTTTTCCACCAGAAAGAACATCCATACTCACTTATCTGCTCTGTCTGATTCTGACCTCAGCCGTTGCACCGTGGCCCCACCCCTGAGCTCTAGTTAAGCCATTAGCTCGCTGCCAGTTGATTAAAAGTGGCCATCGATTCCCACAGGAAATGAGTCGAGCGCGGCGTCACCTGATCGGAGCTGCCGGCTCCCCTAATGGGGAGAGAGCAGGGGTGGAAAGGGGGATTGTGGGAGGTAGAAGTCGCACAATAACAATGGAGTGAAGAGAGGTGGGAGGAGATGAAACGGATTAACGCGAAGCACAAACACACATACACATGCACACGCGGGGAACGCGGTAACCCCATTGTTTCCGATCTGGTGGCAGATTCCAGCAAACGGGGCTTGATATTTTATTGTTCGACGTGAATGCTTGTAATTTTAAGTGGGGAAAAAAAAAACACGGCGCTAACTGTCGGTAGTGTGCAGCCGCTCACGACGTGTCGCAATTTCCCCCTCCTCCGCCGCCGCCTTCTGATACGGCTTTTCCGCCGTTTTTTTAAAATACCACCTCATGTCTTTTAAAGTGAGATATAGCGGCGCGGCTCTCTGACATCTCACGTCGACAAATCATGTTTCTCCCTCACGCGAGAGGAAATGATGCATTAGGTGTCACGCCGGCGAGTCGCCGGGAGCAAAAATCTGACTCGACGCGGTGACACGACACTATATATGTATATATATATTTATTTAGAAAGTACCTGCGGTCTACAGGTTGCTCGGCGTCGAGGTCTGTTGTTTTAATGTCATGTGTCACGCCGGCTGTGTCAGGAGAGGCTCCCGGGGCGGATGTGACCGACAGAGATGTTGAGAGAGACGCAGCGGGCGGAGACTGGGATGGAGAGACATCGACCCCTGTCGTGGTGGATTTCCTACAGAGAAACACACACACACACACACACACACACACACACACACACACACACACATAAAGCACATTAGAGGTTAGTCGTCTGGCTGACAGAGAGATTTCTGCCACCAGCTGCCTGGCATTAACGGCATCCCGCCACGGCGGATGACACAGTCACAGCGGAGGAGGCCGGGGCGATAATATTGTGGGAGCGCCGAGCCATAATATTTACCAAAGGGAGCGAACGCGGCGGGCAGAGGCAGTGATGGAGGTGCGGAGTGACAGGCTCCATTTTATTTTCTTATTTATTTGTATTTATTTATTTCTTTTTTTGCATCCGACTACAGCTCACAGATGACCCTGCCGTGGAAGGAGAGAACAGACAGCTTCCAAACCAGTGTGACTATAACAGGATGAAATGCCTTTTATTTTGTTATTCTTTATTTTTTCATATGCTTTTCCTTTGTGTTAATCATTGTCAAGATTATTTGTACACCAACCTGTGGTTCTCTGTGTGTGTCTGTTTCTGTGTGTGTGTGTGTGTGTGTGTGTGTGTGTGTGTGTTGGTTTGCGCGTTTTCACCACTTTGTTCGAGGAGTCGTTCCTGTGCAAAAAAATGAATAAAATAAGTAAGAGAAGCAGACAATGTCGGAAACATTAAGTTAAAATGAGTTCAAGCCGCCATGCACGAGAAGAGTAAAAAGCAAAACAGTCAGAAATATTTATGTACAAATAGATAAATTAAAAATGCCATCATGGACATCTCATAAATATTTAATAGTTACGGGTATCAACTCTGAAGATAAACTGTTTCGAGGCTTTGGGATCCTTCTGGCTCATTAAGAGGGTACATAGTATGGTAAAAAAAATTAAACGTAATTTAAAAAAAATGCTAACAAATAACAAATGAATGAATAATTTCAACCCCTTCTTATGACATTTGGTTTTGCAGTTGTGGCTTAATGCACTTAAATAATGCTTGAAATTAAAAAGGGGTTCTATACTTGGCTGACTTACACAAACCCAAGCAGTTTATTTTGAAATTGCCCTTTTCACCACGATACTACACAATATCAATTGTGTTTTGTCGCGTGACAGCTAATCGATAGTTTTCTGTTCTCGCTATTAGTTTTTGCCCTGAATAATCTGTCTTCTTTTAATTCCTCCCTCATAGTTTTCACGATTAGACGGGGACGGGCGGACTCTGCCCATCCCCATCCTTCAACTTGCGCATACATTGGGTTCATTGAGTTGCTTCTTCGCGCCATCGCAGGCTTGCGCGTAACCTCGGCTAGCCAGGCGCAACGATTTAGGCTCAGACTCCCGTTATAGATAAGGAGGAAAGATGATTTTAAAGCAACAGTGTCTTCTCAGGGTTGTCTTAAGAAAGGGCCTTGATGGGGCTTTTTCCATTAAACACCTCACGGGCACATACAGTATATGGCAAAAAAATGCTGGAAAAAAAAAACACATTTTACTAAGTACCTCAAACACAACTGAGTATTCCCAGTAGTGTTTCTACTTGAACGTGTTATTCAACAAATTACACAGTGATCTATTATTTCTCCCAAGCCTGGTTGTTTTTGTCTATTAACATTTAATTGTCTTTGTTTTTTGTTTTTTTTTTACAATTTCCATCTTACCGGTTAGTTTCACTCCGTTACGACGCCATTATCGACGCCGACTTTGTCATGCCGTGTGCTTAGGAAGCGGAGTATGTTTTACCACACCTCTTTTTGAATTACACATGAAACATCAGATCCATTTATAATCGTAGTAAGGGCCAAGATGATTGCCTTATATTGTATTCTGCTTGGCTGCCGTTCCAGGAACACACGCTGCAACATGGTGCACAGATACAGCCTCGGGCTGCGCAATTAAATTGAAATATTATTGAAAATTCAATATTACTAAGTGCAGTAGCCAAAATACAGAAGCTTGACTTTTTTTTTTTTTTTTTTTTTTTTTTTTTTTTTTTTTTAAAAATTAAATTTCTCCACTTTTTTTTTGCCGTGATAAATAGTAATGTTTCCGTCTCGGAACTAAAAATAAAAATCTTGTTTTCATTGAGCGGGGGGAAAACTTTCCAGAAACCA
>CAAKHD010001724.1:71098-102871 GCA_901007705.1 Fistularia tabacaria
TCATTTTTTTATCTGATCAGAAACAAATAAAGAAATGTGATTTTTTTTTTTTTTTTTTTTTTTTTTTTTTTCCTTAGATTAAAATTAAATAGGTTACAAAAAACAATACACTTTTTTGGGTGAAAGGTGCAATTTTTTTTTTAAAAAAGGACGGTTTGGTTTCCAAGTGAATGTTTCACAGTTTGAAACTGTAGTTTAGGTCAGGTATGTTTTTGAGTGGTGTGTTAATACGGGCAATTTATAGAATTGTAAAGTCTATTACATAGAGATTTTATTATTTATTATTATTATTTTGACACAAATGACACAGTCAGTTTGGAAAAAAAATGATTAGTATAAAAAAAAAAACATGTGGACTTTGAATAAATTTGTAGTTTTCTTTCAACCTTTAATGTGGAGAGCAGTTCCAGGATGGAATAGCGGTGAGAAGGCATAAAAAAAGCAAACGCATTTATTAATTCTTTCATTCATTCATTATCTATGCTGATTTTCCTGCACCCTGGAGGCTATCCAAGCTGTCATTTGGCGAGAGTATGAAAATAGCAACGTAAAGGCAAACAAATGTTCATTCATTACTGCATTTATGCATTCATGCCGTCATGCATTCATTCATTCTCTGTACTGGTTAACCTGCATTCAGCTTTTGCGTGCGATAAGGTGACATGGATGAAAATAGTGCAAAGCCATAAAAATGTACATTAATTAATTCAGACATTCATTATCTATACTGCTTATCCTCCAATCAGGTTGCAAGAGTGCCGGAGCCTATCCCAACTGTCATTGGTTGAGAGCCCAGTCGATCTCAGGGCTACGTCTAGAGACATTCAACCATTCACTCATTCATTCATACGTCAATCCAGAGATAGACAACCATTCACTCTCTCATTCACACAGCCGGGAAATTTAAGGTAATCTCTTGATCTTTGCTGAGCTCTCTCTTTTCTTCTCTTCCAGCACAACTTTATTGTAATTAACGTCATGAAAACACCGACATTCATTTTGACGCATCTCCGAAACAATTGACCCCGGCTGCCAACCCTCTCGCTTCACCGTAGCGACAAACAAAAATTAAAAACCAATGAGTGCTAGACTGCGAGTCATGGAGAACACATAATGAGAAATTATACAGCGGTAAATCTTAATGTGATGAGATTTTTTTTAATATGTAATATGCGTAAAAAATGGAACTACTCCCACTTGCATCCCCGTCGGCTTTAAGCGTAACTGTAAGCATCTTTTTATTGTTCGCGCCATCGTTCACAGGAGATAACCGCAGAATGGGGTGGGCCGCCGTGGCCCCTTCGCCGCAGCGACCAGCTCTAATACAACAAATGGTTTTTAGATTAGATCTCGGGCCGCGGCGTATTACTTTGCTGTATTTTCATTTCCCCTTATTCGTGCGTTTTTGAGTTGACATGTCGAAAAACGTCTCGTAGTCTGTCCGCTGTGCTGGGTTGAATTAGCCGTTTACGAATACTTTGTTCAAATACACGTGATTAAGTAACCTCTTGAAGGTTTATCGTCTAAAACTGATCAATATCCAATAAAATTGTCACTCTATGTTAAATGTCTGAGTAGCAGGGCAACACCGTTTCCTATTAATTGTCTGTATATTGGGCGTTTTAGGCTTTTTTTTTTCTCCCGGCGGAACTGAACTGTAAATGGTTATAGAGCCGTTCTAAATGCATGCAATCCAACTGACCCCGGAGCGGGAGCTTAAGAGAGCTAAATGAGACAGAACCTCAATAAAACAGCCACGCAAAAGCCGATTGCACTCCACGAGTGGGACTCACTCACAGCAACCGGATCGTAATGTCCTTTCATGAGACGGCGGGCAGCTTTCGGCTGTTTGGGTCAAAACAATGCGCCGGGTGCGCTGTTGTACACGTTCCGCCGTGTGGCCGCAAAACACCGCTACGCTTCAACGCTTTGCCGCAGTTGGAATTGTTTATTATTGTTGTTATTCATTATTTGGCCTGGTATTTAAAGCTTATTTTTATGCATTGATTTTATCCCCCGTCTCATAAATGGGGGAATTGCGGTTAGGATATTTATGGCAACGAGTAAAGTGCGGAGGCCGACACGGCCGAGCATCGGGAACATCTGCTCGGATGTTTATGGTCTTTACGACGTAGCGAGGAGGTGAGCTGAAATAAAACCGTAATTAATGTAATTAATAAGCACGATAATTTCCCAGCACACGCGAAGAGACCGGAACGTAAATCATTAGTCGTCCGCAAAATAACATGGCCGTTAACAATGCATCTTCGAGGATTCGCCCAATGCTGTTGAGTTATCGATTTAGGAAAAAAAAAAAAAGAAAAAAAAAAAAATGTTTTTGTCCAATGAATCTCTGGGCGACGCCGTCACCGCTAACATTCATACGACGCAAAAAAATATCAGAGCCGATGCGTCGTCTCCACGCCGCGAAAACGTGAACCGAGGCGCGGCCTGTGTCGTGCCACAGATTTAGCGTCAGGTAATAACATCTCGGTCTCGATTTCACGAGTCAGAACGAGGTTTTTCAGTCATTAGCGGATTCATCAGTCGTCATCGTCTGGGTTGTTAATGTTCCCTTTGTTATTTGGGCAGACATCTTTTCTCATTTTTTAAATTTTTTTTATTTTCCCTGTATATTTCAACAAAGCTCACAACTTCCAATTCCCTTGATGTGCGTCAAGACTCATCATCGCGTCCTTGTTTTTAGTTGAAGTAGGGACTTTAGATTGCTACTTGCGCTACATTGATTAGCCATCGCAGTCATTGCAAATGGATTCATTTCCACCAATTAAAAGAATAACAGGTGGATGAAAGCCTTGTGCCGGATTTGCCGTGTATTCTCCAAGCACCCTTCATCTCGGTCTTGACTCTTCCATTCCGGTAAAAATGACCCCTTCATTTTTTAAAAAGTCTAAAGGTCTCCGTTTTGCTAATGATGTGTAATTATGCCGGAGTGTGAGGTGAGAGCTGATTATTTCGCTCGGAGAGGCCCGGGGTCCTTTCGGATGCCTGCGTCTGTCATACTCCTGGATGCTTCTGGATGATTCCCCCGCTGGTCTACAGTTGTGTCCGGGAGGAGAAATGACTGCAAGGCTTTTTTTTCAAACCTCCCCCGAGGTTTTTTTATCATTTATTAACTTTTATTTTTTCTGTCTTTCTCTGCCCAAACATGTTGGATCAGTTTTTTTTTTTTCATACTGAGAGAAGCAGACAGATAAGTCGGCATGGTCCCTGTCATTTTTCTGTAAGTAGCAGCTCTTTCTGGTTGCGATAACAGGAACTAATACTGTTAGTAATTGATTGATTGATCGATTCATCCATTCATTCATGCATTATCTATTCCACTTGTCCTGCTTGGAAGGTCCTGGGAGTACTTGACTCTTTCCGGGCTGTCATTGGACGAGAGGCGAGGCGGGTTCACTCTAGATCAGTTTCTAGCCAATCACAGAGCCGCATTTAAAGACACACAACCGTTTACTCCTCAGTCACACATCGTATAGAGACATGCAAGCGTTCACTCTCTCATTCACACATGGGGGAGTTTGTTGATCTGGACGATCTGGGCGCCGTGCCGCTGCTATTGCGGCATTTCTGCCCATCGTCGCTGCTTCTGAATGTAATGTCCAATCAGCTTTCAATGCTCGTCCGTGGAGAACCGCACGATTTTGGGGACATTTTTTCGGTCAGGTTGAAATAGCCCCCGATTCTCTTATAGACGCTCATGTGAAAGCCGTCTTTTTTATAAAAACAGACATTTCAATGCATTCGCTCGGATGCAGTTTTGCTCGAATCGAGAAGGGTTTGCACATACGGGCTTTTCGTAACAACGGTCAAGCAGGCTTCTCTCTTCATATTCAGACATATCAGAAGGTAAACTGGCACTTCTTCTTTGAATGAATAGTCGATCCACTCTGGTCAATGTAGATTACCTTCCTTATGTAGCTAGAGCAGTGGATCTTAACCTGGGTTCGATCGAACCCCAGGGGTTCGGTGAGTCAGTCTCAGGGGTTCGGCAGAGGTCAAGACACATTCGGGACTCATATATATATTATTTCTACATATAGAAATAATAGATCAACTTAATATTTTATCAAAGGCATCACTTCTTTTCGTCATATTCGCAAAATAAATTTTCAAGAATATATTCCAAAAAAGCTTTGGGGGGAGGGAAATAAAACAAAAACTAGTTCAAACTTGACAATAATCAAAAGATATACAGTAATTTTGCATAATATCGGGATTTATCAAAAAATCTGCATTTTGATCCCCAGTACCATATAAATCGAACAAAAAAAACTTTATTTATCTCTGGATAGCGCATGAATAAATAAACCACAAATATTTTATGAGTTGAAAAGAAATAGTACAACTTTTATTAGTGTTTTTTTTTTTTTTTTAATTCTGAGTTCTGTTTTTTAAAGAAAACAATATTTTTTAACCCATAAATAAAGAATCTGCATTTTTGGAGACCACTGTATATGCCTATGTTTTGAATTGGAAAAAAATCACATTTTATTTTTCCTATTTAGAAGGGTTCAGGGAATGCGCATATGAAACTGGTGGGGTTCGGTACCTGCAACAAGGTTAAGAACCACTGAGCTAGAGGGAACATCTTTGTGTTTATCTCACTAACCATTGGTTTCCAAATTGTATTGCAATGTAATTTTGACAAAAAAAATGTAGATTGTGACAATTGTCTCATCACTTGTTAATTTACCTATATAATAGCTCTTAGTCATTCTTGCAAAAGTCACCCTCCCCTGATGATTTTGTTCACACATCAGACACAAAACTATCCACTCTCTTATGAACATGATAAATAGAGACATTCAGCCATTCATTCATATTCATGTTTTGGGAATTTAGGATGTTTTATAAACCTTCTGCACTTTTTAGGGCAGTGGGAGGAAACCGGAGAACCCGGAAGAAACCGAAAAACCAGGAAGAAACTTCATGCGGACAAGGGGGGGCATACAAACCCCCCGTAGGAATTGAACCAGGGACCTTTTTGGTTTCAGGCACTGGAAGAGCAAGCAGCCACAGCTCATGTTGTGGATGGCAGAAATATCCAAACTGAGTTTAGGCTCAAGTGAGTGTAGTTAGACCTCGGTTTCCTTTGGTTCTCTATATTTTAATCATAATAACGATAAAATTTATAAGAATCATCATACCTTTGTGCTCGTTACTTGTGATTTGTTGAAATGCTTTCACTAATTGGCCCATTAATGAAGAAAGGCTGTCTATATTTTGTCTTTTTCTATCTTTTTTTTCTCCCCCCCGGCCACTGCTCGTAGCTAAGAGGAGGTCAGGACTCAAGATGCGCAATTCCACCGGTTTGTGACAGGAACCGAATAGTTTTTCAACTCGGTCAGCCGTGACCGGAGAGACCTGCTGATCTGTCTCGGTTCAACCCGTTCCATGTGGATCTAATTTACAAGCCCGATAACGCACCGTGATTCATGCGTATGCCCACAGCACACACATAGACACACATAGACACACATAGACACACACAGACACTCACACACACACACACACACACACGCATTCCTTTTTTTTGTGTAAAATCCCTTTCACACCCAAAGCGACATTATTTTCCTTCTTTTTTTGGGGGGGGGGTCAACAGAGCCTCTCGGCTAGCCGTCTGCATTACTCTCGGTGTTGCGCGTCGCTGAGCGCGATGCTCGAGTTCAAATTAATTCAACTCCTCCTCAGCTTGGGACAACCTTTTGGAACCGCAGCCCGCCAGAAAAACCCATGCGACGAGAAGCGAGAGTGGATAGGGGGCGTCGGGGACGGAAATCGCCAGCCTTCCTGGATTGGGCGAGTTTCAAACTCAGCTTTATTGTCAGTGTCTTTGTATGTACTGGACATACAGAGGAATCGAGAAGACGTAGCTCACAACCCCATGGTGAAATGACTTCAACAAAATAATAATCATTGAGTGTGCGTTAACCAGTATTGTGCACTATTGCATTGAACAGTAAACATTGAACTCTAAGGTGTGAAATATAAAGTGCACGCAGATACAAATCACTCATGTATTAGAAGTGGCCATCATTCAAACTGCTGTAGTTTTGTACTCAAAGGCTAATAAAACACCAGAATTGGCCAGTGCAATTCATAAATTGCCAACTAAAATATCATTTGTATTATTATCGTCACCATCGTCATTGTTGTAATTATTCTCAATAATCCCCCCGATCCGAAGGTTGGCATCCCGACGTGTCCTTTTGCAGGACGCTGAACCCTCAGGTGTTGCTGATGGTTCCTCGCGTTTGAAGGGGTGAATTTCATCCAGAATAAAGCTCTTTGAAACGGCAAGGTGTCGAAAACGCTCTCCAATAGCAGACCGTTGAGCATTATTCTTATGATATTCTTTAATCTATACTTTGCTTAATGGCCACTGAAAAACCGCATGATTGGCTAAATTATATACAAACATGTTAGGGAGCAAAGTACGGCTCTAAACGCCTCTAAATGACTCCAAAGCCTCGGAATGACTTTTTAGCTACCGTAAAATCGCTGACTGCCAAGGCCACAAAACCGATAACGGCGAATCGGCTCCACCGCTGGTGGAGGATGTCTTCCTCAAATGGAGCTGAAACATTTCGCCACATGATGCATTTATTACCTCTGAATGTTGACGTGCGGGCGATGAGTCGCACCTTTTCTCCGCAGGTGATCGAAACCAACCGCAAAGCAGCTGCTAAATTTTTAAAATGTGTTTTTGTTTTTTTTTTCTCTCCATTCTTTGTTCATGTTCCCTCATAAGGCTTTGCAATTAATTAGACATTGTTGTTTGAATTATTTTATGTATCTTCATATTAATGCAGTTACGAAATGTTTAATTTCTCCACCTCGAATACTTCTGTTCTAATTAATTCATCTTTATCCGATAATTTTGAAAAGATAGCAGACGTTAGTGTCACTCTAAATTGGTTTATATATAGGTATATATCACCTGAGAGAGGATAATCATAAAATTGAAAGAGCTAATTTGATAGTAGGATCGGTTTCTTCGATGATGGCAAACTGCGAAATGAAAAGGTGGGAAATCCAGGATTATTGTGTGCATTCCCTGAGGAGAAAAAATGATACAAAATAGTGTAAGAACATTTTATATAAAAGTGTATATGTATATATATATGATTTTTATTTATTTATTTTTTCTACCTTTATTAAACTAAGTGAATCTTTTTCTGTCTTTTAATTTTTTTTATTATAATGGTATATATATATATATATATATATATAAATATGTATATATATGTATATATATGTATATATATATATATATATATATATATATATATATATAAAATCAATAATCATTGCTCAAAAGGGCGGGAGCTTTGTTTCGGAAATTCACTTTTATGGCATTGCCTCTTCTGTTAGGCTTTTAAACAGGTTCAAATCTTTAATTTCCTCTGGTCACGGCATTGGGTGAGAGGGGCATCTATCTCTCCATCCATCCATCCATCAACCCACCCTGCTCGCATACACTCACAATTCATCCGAAAAAAAAAAAAATTGAGCAGGCTGGATACTGCTATCTTAGTTTTCACTTTGCATATGGTTTATTTAGTCATTATTGATCCTCCCTATTATGGACACAGGATTATAGGGTTTGTG
This sequence comes from Fistularia tabacaria, assembly GCA_901007705.1. Classification (NCBI taxonomy): domain Eukaryota; kingdom Metazoa; phylum Chordata; class Actinopteri; order Syngnathiformes; family Fistulariidae; genus Fistularia; species Fistularia tabacaria. The sequence continues at coordinate 78,734 of CAAKHD010001724.1, forward strand.
GGGGAAATCACAGATGATGCTGGGGTTAGACATGGCTTTTTACTAATTTTCCCTCATTCATAGTACCGAGATATGAATGATGTCGGATTTAGTGTTTAACATATGTCCTTTAAATTGGACTTCCTTCCCCTACAAAATAAATGCTGAGGGTCCACCAGAAGTTTTTTCCCCCATTGAAGCCCACGTGCTCCGCTTTCGCTCTTCATTCATTAGCGAGTAAATGGACTTATCAGTGTCATAATCCAGTTTGATCTCCGCGCAGCTCCTTAATCTTTGTATGTAAGCCGGTGGAGGAGGGCTGGGGGTCTTCTGGCTCCCTCCGAGCTTCCAGTTATTTGTCCTTCACTCCATTGCTCTCGCAAAGTTGATCCACTCGGTAAACACTCGAGGTTGTTACCGGGTCATTTGACAGTCGGCGCTTACGGGCCGAGAGCATGTGGAGAAAATCAAAGCCCGTGTATCAGGAGTGTGTTATTGGAAGGAGAGCTGCAGGTGAGCCGAAGCGCTAAATTACAGCACTAAATCTCGAGATATATCTTGTGGGCACACAGGCCTGAGATGGGTGAAAAGCAACGACACGGAGATGCTGGTCTTAATGTTTGGAAGTCCAGAGAGATATTTCTTTTAAATGAAGCTGCTCTCAAGCCGTCCGTTCACAACATGCTTCATCGAGTCCGGCGCATAGAAATGTGGTGGCATTTGTCATGAAAAGGGGGCTTAATAAAACCAAGCCGGATAAATATCAAACATTTCAGCGTCAACATTAATACAAATTGATGAGCTGGATTTTAATTCTCACGTTCCCTGCTGACAGCTTTCGAACGAACCATCTCGTGTTCTCAGTCTCGTCTCCGGCCATTTTCCCGCATCGGGTCAGCTGCGGGTTCAGACTTAAAAACAAACGCCGATGTCCAAGCTAGGCGGCCGGCGACAAAACTCTTGGCAACGCTGGACCCCCTCGTGTGTGCCAAGCATCGGCCGGCCTTCCTCCAGCGACGTCGGAAATAAAGGGAAAACCGCTTATCCCCGAGACTTTGAACTCGGAATTGCACTTTGCATGAACCCCGAGCAATTTACAGACGCACGTTTGTCGACAAAAGTAAATAGCGACGCCTGTAAACAAAGACCATTGTATGACGCTCATTTTTTGCTGAACCCTCCTCTGCTGTTCCCTGTGACTCAGGCTCGGAATTGCTGTGCAGTCCCTCTTTGCCTCTGCTAATGACGGTGGCAAGAAAATATAGATAGTGTAGGATCTGTGGGCTCCATGTTGGTCTTATGGTCTTATGTGCTTTTATATGTCAAGTTTCTGTTCTTTGTGCAGTGAAATGTTAAATTAGTAGTTATTTAAGTTGTGATTATTAAGTTAATGGGTTATTCAAACTTATCTTTCCCCGCTGTGGGACACCGGGCTTCCGGAGCCATCGCGGTATCTTCTTTCCAGCGCCCGTGGGCCAGAAAGATAGTCTGCCTCTTCAAATGCTCGCTCCTCGCCTCCTCGTGTCTGCAGGCTGTGCAGAACCGGCTATGGATGAAACCAGAAGGCTACATTAAGATGCTGTCACTCGCCGGGATTAGTACATCATCCATGATGGAAAAGCCTTCTCGAACAAAAAAAAAAAAAAAAGCAGGCAAGTGGTGCATCTGCTGCAGACTTCAACCGCCCTGCAACCCGCACAATTGCGCAGCAGGGGTTGCTGTATATATATATATATATATATATATATATATATATTTCCCCATCCCCGTAATTTCCCCATTCCCACACCACTATATATATATATATATATATATATATATATATATATCCTACATATATATATATATATATATATATATATATATATATATATATATATATATATATATATATAGTGGGAATGGGGATTCCCACAATATATATGTGGTGTGGGAATGGGGAAATTACGGTGTAGTCGTAGAGGAGTTCCTAACTATAATTCAGACCCATCAACCAAAACAATTAACACACAGAACATTCGGGAATGCCAATAAATGAACAGTTAAACCACACCCCCAGCCCTGAGTCCCGGAGTGAGAGGCCACGCCCCTTAGTGTCCGGCATACTCCCTCCCCCCGAACACCCAGAAGGGACTTCGGGCAATAACTCGTCCCTCACAGAACACCTGATCAACCTACCAAAACGGCTGCGGCGGCTTTCGGTCATGATGTCAGGAGGCACCGGACCCGCGGAGGTGCTGCTGGAGCCCTGGATGGAGGGCGACCACGGCGAGGAATCTGGAAAGGAGAAACAACTTCACATGCGAAAATCGCCACACGGACGTCACGACCGGTCAGCCTTTGGCACCGTGTGGAGCAGGGAGGCCCACGGGCTGTTCGACCGCCTCATGATCCCCAGACACTCCATGGTGGCGAACTCCTCCTTTGCAATCGCCAGTTCAGACAAGTCCAGGTGACTCACTCGTGTAAAAACAGGTGGTCCTACCGTGAGGATGAAATGCTCCACGCCATGTTGTGTAGAAATGGTTGAAAACGTGGGCATTGTCGGCGACAGAGAAACCGCTAGCAAGCACTGGTACACATCCCCCGCAATCAGAAAACTGACATGTGTTTGTGACCCAATCTCCCTCGTCTTGCACAGATAGGTGGCTAACGACAACATGTTGAAATCACTGTGGTTCGCTATGTCCACTAGAAGGCTGGGGTGCAAAGAAAGTCTGCACCAATGATGGGAACTGTGATGGCGGCAATAACAAAATCCCATTTAAAATGGCCGCCGCTGAGACACACCGAAACCGACCGTGACCCGAACGTGTTTATAAAAGATGTGTTAGCAGCGCTCAATAACAAACCGCTGCCTCTAGCCTGCATGTCTGCTTGTGTTGGGAGAAGCAAGCTCTTCTGCGAGCCAGAGTCAACCAAAAACCTTGAGTCCCTGACGAACAGCAGCTGGGTGTATCCGGCGGCGCTCACAGCCGCTACTGAGCACTGGCTCCGCTTTGCTCCTTGATCGTGCATGGGAAAACACAACGCTGTGCCTTGCTGCCGAACTGCTGGTGGAAAGAACACTGGCCGGCCCTCTGTCTTCTTGGGGCGGCCACCATGGCTGCATCGCCATCTCCTGGCGCCGTCCTCGGGTGCTCCAAACTCAGACTCCCAACTGCCTGTTTGTCAGCAGGATGTGGTCAGTCTCCTCAGCCAGACCCCGGTAGTCTCCATCTGCCAGACACCGGGAGTTCGCCAGGATCGGGTGTACGGGGGCCGGAAGTTGCCGCTGGAAAACATGGTGCCATTGTTGGAATAAAGTAGCGACAACATGTCCGTGGCCGACCCGTCGCCCAAACCGGACAGGGAAAGCAGCCTGTCCGCTCGGCCCGTGGCAGACAGACTGTATCTCTGGAGCAGCAAGCTGCATAGCGCAGGGTCACGCAATAGCTCCATGGACCGCCCGGTGGTCTGCTGGTCAAGCGCGTCGATGACCAAAAAGTACCTCGCCTCCTCCGACACAATTCCACGCAGGTGGAAAAGCGCCTCCGCCCGCTGGAACCAAGCCGCCAGGTCGCTCTGCTAGAACTCCGGCCGCCGGACGGCCGCGATGGGGAAGTCCAGCTGTGCTAGACGGGGCTATGTGGCTGAGGTGGAGTCGCATGTTTCCTCAGTGTCCTCACATCATCATGTCGGGGTCACCAATGTCGTGTGTGGACGAGGAAATGACGGTGGAGTCGTGGAGGAGTTTTTAACTTTAATCCAGACACACCAAACTAAACCATTAACACACACAACATTCGGGAACGCCCATATATTTACGGTTTAACCAGCCCTTTGTCCCGGGGCTGAGAGGCCATGCCCCAATACATCTTCAATAAGAACAAGCATATATATACATATATATATATATATTTTTCTTTTTTTATGTGTTTATTTTTTTTCTTAATCCGTAACAACCTAGTGAATCATTTTTTGTTGTTAAATAAAAGTAAGAAAAAAAAACAACTTTTATATCTAGCTATTTTTGAAACATGTATATATATATATATATATATATATATATATATATATATATATATATATATATATACTTGTTTTTATTAAAGATAAATTCATCATTCTATTTTCCCCATTTGAACAAATGATGAGCTGGCATTGATGAGCTCATTCCAGACATCGTCCAATGAGATGACCTCCTTCACGAGAGCCCTGAGACGAGTTTTAAATTAGTTGTTTTAAAAAAACAACAATGGCCGCCTTATTCGAAGCTTTCAGCAAAATTCTTCAAATAAATCTGTTTTTCTCCTCACAATGCGTACCCATACAAGAAACCTTTGATGAGGATCTTAAACCGTGTGCATGAGCAACGCTCGGCATCAGCGGTTGCCAGCCAAGGCTGTGGATGAATCACTATTTGCACAAGGACTTGATCGCCGACCAAGAAAGAGGCCCTCTCTCTGCATGGTAATATAGAGGAGGTTCTTTAAAAAAAAAAAAAAAAAGCACTTGGAAAGGCCAACGATAATAGCATCTCGGCATTTGAGAGGTTTTTGTTTGCGGAGGCGCCCGTTTCGTTGGAAGTGAGAGATGTGATGGGATCCGGGGGCAAATGGCACCGATACCTGCCTCCTTGCAACAGCGCTGACGGCGAGGAGCTGCAGAGCTCCGCCTCTCACGTCCTGCGTGACAAGGGGAGCGCGCATACCTGACACGTGGCCGCAATGCCCGAAAATAATCTGCCTAACTACTCAGTGTGTGTGTGTCAGACGACTAACCTCTAATGTGCTTTATGTGTGTGTGTGTGTGTGTGTGTGTGTGTGTGTGTGTTTGTGTTTGTGTTTGTTTGTTTGTGTGTAGAGACAAACTTTGCTGCTCTGCTCTTGTCAGCTGTCAATCATATGTAGATACATGGGGGAAGGCGCTAAAGAGCCCGATTCATCCATCCCTCCATCCACGCATCCATCCACGTATCCATCCACCTATCCATCCACCCATCCATCCCCAAAATTTCTATCTATCTATCTATCTATCTATCTATCTATCTATCTATCTATCTATCTATCTATCTATCTATCTATCTATCTATCTATCCCTCCACCCTTCTGTCCCTCCTTCCTTCCATCCATCCATCTACCCACCCAACTCCATATCCATCCATCCATCATCCATCCATCTTTCCTTCTCTCCTGCCTTCCTTCCATCCATCCATCCATCCGGAATTATTAGTACTACTACTACTACTATTAAGGCTAATGATAATGATAATAAAACTTATAGAAAAAATGAGTAGTGTTTTTTTTATAATTATTGCTTTTATGATCCAACCTATGATCTTCGTAATTTTAAAACCGCAATGCTGAGACCAGTCACATTTTTTCAAGCTGTGACTTGAAGAATTCGACTTTATCTATTTATGATTCATTTCAACACTATCAACTAGTGATGGGTAGATGAGGCCTCATGAAGCACTGCAACACATCCCCCCAAAACTGTATTGATACGGTTCGGTCCAGTGTCGATGTTGCTCTATACTGACACCTGTCTTATCTGTACATCATTGCATGCAACTTTGTTGAGACATTGATTCGATGACCTCGTCATACTTGTTTACACAATATGAAGTTACTGTATTGATGGGATGATGATACCTCCAGGAGTGTATTGACACTAATCTAATTTAGTCTGTAATAAATTCAGAGTTAACATTTTAACTTAGGTATGTATGGAATTTTATTTACTGTAATGTTTAGTCGTTTGTTGATATGCCTTCTGGTTAATTTTCCAGTATTGTAACGGGTCTTGTGTTCTGGGTATGTTGCTTTCAGCCAGGTGGCGTTGGAGTTCTATTGTAAGCCAAAGTCAAACTTTGTTAACAGCGTATTAAAGGACTGTAATTTTTTACAAACAATATTACAGAGTCACATAAAGCCTTTTGTGTGTAAGAAACTAGTTTTCAGAATTCTCATTTTTTGTGAAAATTTCAACATACCTGGGGTACTCACATGAGTATCTGCCAATTCTTCATTAGCAGGCGTTGCTCTGTAATGCCTCAGCATTGATGAATTGCTCTCATTCATGTAAGATAGCTCTGTCGAGCAGAGCCGACACTTCACCTCCAATAAAATAAAAAAGTTAATTTATCTGAAAAACAGTTCAAAACTCTTACCAGAAAAGAGTACAAACATATTTAATTGAAAAAAAACTAACAGTAAAAAATGCCCAAAGGTAAAAAATATTTACCTTGTTTGGCGTGAGAAGATCCAAATGATTCCAGACTGGGGAATACTTCTTGGAACGATCCATTCCAGCAAAAATCCAAAACTCCATCCAACAAATCCGCAACATGTCGATACAGTTTGTTTCCTTATCGACACAATTTGGCGCGGTGCATCCAGACGATAAGCTTCCTGTATTAGTCACGTGATTTTTTTTTGATAAAGCGATACACGCATCAATTCAGGGTTTCACTCTTGTGCACTCGGCTCAGTGCTGATGCACCAGTGTTGTTCGTCCCATCACTGCTATCAACCTTCAAAGTTCAGCCTGATGTGTTAACCAATCTCACGGATGTATTTATTACATTGTACTTCACTGTCGAGCACATTGTGTTTTTAAGTACAGTTCTCTATTGTATTTTACATCAATTTATTATATCAAATCGACGCTTGTATCCAACTGACCTCCTTTTTCTCTTTTTTTCTAAATTAAGCTGTACATACTGTGATGTCAGTATGTTTCTCTTTCTCAGTCACCATCCATCCAGGGAGAAACACTTCTTTCTCGACACATTTTGGACAGTAAAACAACACGTACTTTCAGTGGTCCGAGGGTTCACATTGAAAATGAGATTTGTTATCTGCTTTCCCGCTACCTCCGGCCTTCATTTGTCATTATAGAGCTCCAGCTATTTGTAGTTATGTTGCGACCCCCCCCCCCCAAAAAAAAGAACTCAATCTTCCGTACTGAAATAGCGAAACCCATCAGATGACGCGGTGTCATGGGTTCCCAAGATCGAGGCCATGCCGGAAATGCTCACGTGTTTCCGCGTTCCACCAGCAAAACTGTAATTCCTTCCCCTCCCTCGCTGAAACCCGCTCTACCCTCTCTCCGATGTTCCTCGGGATGGAGCTTGTCCCCGTTCATCAGTCAGAAGTTGTCATCGGGAGAGCAATTTGGACTCTGAAATGTCACCGTGATTGTTTCCATTGATTATCGGCCCGCCGCCGCCGCGACTAAACTCGGGAGGAAAAGAACGGGCGGAGGAGGACGGGTATCGATTTCATGTGGACTGAATAAAGAAGCCCCGGAAAGCGTTTTGAATAAACCCGAATCAATCGACTTGGAAAGGGAACGCGTCTGCGCCGGGGAACGAGTGGATACAATAATTACACGTGTTTGTGTTGTCATTTTTCTAATCTCTCTTAAGCGTCTCTATCCACTCTCCCCTCGCCAGATTCTCCCGTCTTTGTCATTTTCTCGTCCGTCTTTGGTTTCCGAGGCACAGCTTCTCGAACATCGGCTTCGCAATCGATCCGTCCCGCTGTTTTCCCGCCCGCTGGTTTAAAGATAATTCAGTTCCCCTTGTTTGTATCCGCTTGCTAATTTCTCTTCTTTTTTCTCTCCTTTTTTTTTTTTTTTCTTGGGTGCACCCGGATCCGCTCCATTCCTGAAACCTTCACCGGACCTGGAAAACACAGGTAAAAAAAAACAAACAAAAAAAACAAGTGGTTCCATCTTAGTTGGACTTGCGCGACGCTGAGTGTGTGTGCAGTGTGTAACCGCTGGACCTTGGTTGACCCCCGACTGCATTTCACATGAGCCCAGGTTGTTCTTACTTCGAAGGAAAGACGGTTTCCTGTTGCGCCGTCAGTCCTCCGTTGGTTTTTGGCCGGCTGCTGCCCGATAGATTTCCCTGCACGCCGTGACACGGTGGCCATATTGTTTCTGTGTGTGTTTGTGATTACTCTCATTTCCGCAATCCGGTTTACACTCCTCCGTCGCAGGACCGCTTGCAACAGCAGCTCTGAAGCAACTCAGTGTTTTCGCCCCACTGTGCCTTTTTTAAATGCAGGCCGAGCGGCAGATCCAGCCCCCCCCAAGTATTGCCCGTGCATAACAAACCGGCGTTCTAAATGCAGAGCACTGTTTCCCGCGATCTACTTTTATAGCTCAGACAAAATGTTAGCCGTGTCAGATAGCCATCACTGACACAGCTAAACACGGTCAGTGGTCTTAATCTGGAGGGAGCACCTGACAGGAGATGTTGAAGTGAACGAGCTAACAAGTCTGCAGGGACCCCCGGCGAAAGATTCCCTCAAGAGAGCAGCCGAGGTCTCTCTGTTTCTGTTTTGTCAGTTCAGGAAGCCAACTAAATCCAGCGGCTGGATGCAGCGGAGAGAAAAAGACGAGTCTGACCAGCGTGACTTTTGTAGCAAGCTAACGCTTAAAGGTCAAAACTGTGCGGTGGGGATTTTAAATGTGCTGTAGCCCCCCCCCAAAAAAGAGGTTGTGCTTGTTTTTTTTTACTTTGATTCCCTGCCAGAACACGGAGGTGACACATGTGCCTCGCTGCTTCTCCTTTTTAATTTTTTTTTTTCTTATTGCTTTTATTTTTTGCTGACATTTGTATCCGAAAAAAAAAGTTTTCTTAAAACACATCACCAAAGGCACAGCGTATACAATAAATACTAAAATCCACAAGTGGCAAAGTGGCGCTTCGGCTTGCGCTTCCGCCAAAGCAACGAGGTCCCCGGTTCGATTCCAAATGAGGGAGTGAATGGTTTTATGTCTTGATATGACTTGTGAGTGAGACGGTGAACGGATGCAAGTCTCTGTTTGCACGTGAATGAGAGTGAATGCTTGTACTTCTCGATATGAGGCCAGTTAATTGACTGGGTGAAATGAATGAATGAATGAATGAATGCAATTCACTCATTGAGCGTCATGATGTTGCAGAAGAAATCTGCTGATACAGTGTGTTATATTTGAATTTGTGGTCGGACTTTGTGTGTGAATTCAGGATCCGCTCTAGCCGCGAACTTCAGAGGCTTGCATTGGTGTGAACGGAATACTCGAACAAAGATAGTAAACTTGTGTCCTTCCCCCTTCCCTGTCTTTATTGTCATCCTGCCAGTGTTTTTTTTTTTTCCCTACAGAGGCCTCAAGAAATGTCACGGCAATTTAACTGTCAAGATTTAATATAGCGAGACATGACAAATTGTCCCGGGTCTGTCAAAAACTAAAACCTTTGACCAATGTCTTTCTGGGCAGAAATGATGCTAGATCCTTCTTTTATGCAGGTGCCAGAAGGAGTTTCTCACTATTGGAAAAATGCTTGCAAATACGGCAGTGCCCTAAATCTCCACATGTGAGGGAATGATCCCGCCCTCCACACACACACACACACACACACACACACACACACACACACACACACACACAATGTGCGTCTGTCTAGTTTTACATTTTGCCCTGAACCCAAGTAATGGTGCCGCATTCAAATAGAATCTGGGATTGCATCAGCCATGTATCATCGTTTCCTCGACCTGAAACAATGATGCGATTTGACCTTCCTTTCCCGAAAACCCATTTTATAGAATATTTGAGAATATTCCTAATGCGAGGAAAAGGAATTCGAGAATAGCCGCTTTCGGGGAGACGGGCCAGAGGAGCTCGGACCTCTTCGCCAGGGCAATTCTCGCTGGTTTTGTTCATTTTGGACTTTGGCTTTAAGAGTTCTAAAAAAATCACCTATGTACTCACACTGTAAAAAGACACTGTCTCGGAGTAGGAGCTAAAATAAAAGATAGGTACAGGAAATCTTTCCAACCTTATGCCACAACCCTAGACAATAACTCACTCTCATCAGTGCCTGCGCTACTTCACATTGTCCCTTGCCGCTTTGCTCAATATTTATTCCTGTATATTGGTAAATATATATCAACATTTTTTTTTTCTCAGATTGTACTTTATACTTTTACACTTCAGAGTTTATTTTATTTGACTGTCTTTATATATCTGATTTATTTTTAGCATGCTACCGTCTTGTCCTGGTATGTCTTGCTGCTGCTGCATTTTCCAACCTTTGGGTCATTAAAGTACATCTCATCCCGTCTCATAAAAAGGGTTCGAGGAACCGAGGTCCAAGTTCCTGGTTCCCATGCCGTCCAAACGATCGAAAAATACGGCCTGGTTCCTGACAAGGTTCTAGGAACTGTAAAAAGCTCCTGAAGTGCGAAAGCGGCTATTGAAACACAGAGTACAATGAGTAATTGTGCCATATTGGAGTTCCTTTTACCACCAATTTGTAGTTTTATCATCTAAGTATTTCCCTAAAAAAGTATTACATCACGTATATGCTACAGGCTCTTTGAGCATGTTTAACGGTTTTTGAAATAGCAGGAAAAAGGTCAGAGGGAAAAGAAAGAGCAGGAAATGGGGGAGACGTAGTCTTCGGCAAAGCTTCCCCTCGTCCCCGTGTTCAAACCCTTGTTGTCTGTGAGCTGCATGAAGAATGGCGGTGTGACAGTTTAATATAGTTAAAAGGCTTTCGCCGTGGAGCTTCGAATCCACACTTAAGGCTGTCATGGTCAGACATCTATCAGTTCTACAGACGAGCGCAGGGGAGGAGGAAGACTGTGTCATAGCGAGAGAAGAGGAAGAAAATATTTACCCTTGAAACATGATCAGTCTTCCCCATTTTTCCAATCGTGGTGTTTGGAGACCGAAATCTATATTTTCCTTTATTTTTACATTTTTTCTAACTAATCATTGAAACAAGTTACATTTTGAAGAAATATTATGCTGATTTATTAGTTTATTTTCTTTACGTCAAGCTGCACAATTGTAGCCATTGGTAGGACCGGCTAGCCAGAAGGCTAAGATGTTAAAAACCTTGACTTGCAAGTTGAAATGGTTCCGTGTCCGAGCTCATATGTCAAATTCAATCTCCCAATTGAAATGAATTGAAACAGTATTATTCCGTTCCAGGCCCCCGGTTTTGAATAGATTTTTAACTAAGAAAAACATATTTTATAAATCACAAACAACGTAGAATAAAATGGTAATACTTTTTAAAGGAGACTGTAAGGACGTATATTGGTATTATTCAGCGTATTTAACAAGAAGATCGGATGAAGATGCTTGCGATGGCGGGGATCTGCAGAGGAGGTGGGGGGAGTTTATCATTTGATGCTCTATCGCTTGATTTAAGTTTTTGCTAAATTTAACTCGCACTTTGCTACACTTTATCCCTAAACTTATCTTAGCAAGAGAGTGAATGCTGCTCCTCTGTTTAAAATGACCAAACAGTCCCTGACCGGCCATGAATAACTCTTCCGACGACTCGTCCATTGACTTTCCCACCGTCTGCTGCGCCGAATCCCCAGACGATGCTCTCGGTCGTCGTATCTCACCGACTTCTCAATCTCTTCATTGACAAGTGGACAACATGCACAACTTGCTCAATTTCTTTTCAAGATTTTCTCTGGGCTGCCTAGTGTTGGCCGGCGGGCCCAACTGTATTTAAATGCCAGCTCACAGTGAGCTGCGGCCACGTCAGTGTCAAATGCCCATCCTGCTCGCTCCTAACAAAAGCAAAACATCGACAGAGCGACTGCTCCTATCTCAGGAAAATCTTCAGGTGATGCACTTGTACGTCAAGGTTCCATTGTCCCCATGTAAAGTGAGGTTTAGCCACAATGCTACAGTATACGATCTCCATTCACTCTAACCTCCCTTAAACATACTCTTCACCAGGATCACAGTGTATCTTCTTGATTGCTTCCAATCAAGAACTTGACATTCGGTCCGAATTTATAGATGTGTCTAAGGATTGGTCTTTTTGAGGAGCTCCTTGAATTTAAGCTTGCTGGCATCACATCGTGATACCTTTGCGATAAACCCGGCGGTGACATTTCTTCCCAGATTTTGAATTCAAACCTGTGATCGGACTTTGCGAAAAATAAAAAATTGCCTTTACGATCAAACTGCGATTGAGCCGAGAGGCGGAGAAATACTTCGAAGTCACCGGGTGCCGGGTTTTGACTCAGCAGCTGCAGAGTTCTTCAGGCTTCCTGTGACATTTGCAACAGGCGCTTTCCGGAAAGGGTGTTCGTGGCTGATCAACTCCGTGCAAGCTTTGCATTATCGAGCACAAATACCGAGGAGTTGAACGGATTTGCCACGAGATTCTTATCCCTCCGTCTGGCGCTCTGATAGACATGTTGATTCAGCGGGTGTCACGAGAAAGTTACATGACCGTCTTACGTTCAGAGGGATAAAGGTACTGACATGAATTTGCGGATGTTTGCTCGTCCCATCTGTTGGGGCGTAGCGAAATACCGAAGCTTCATCACGGCGATATGTGATGGATAATTCTGTGTTCTTAACTTGGTGAGAATATTTTGCCTCTTAGCCCCACGCCCTTGCCCTGGTGCACAAAGCGATGCCCATGAAGACACGGATGGGTGAGTTTGACGTGAAAGAACCGGAGTGGCCCGCAAAGAGCCCTGACCCCCTCAACCTCGTCCAACACATGCGGGATAAACTAAATTGTGAGTCATGGCTTCTTTGTCTAGCATCGGTGCGTGACCTCTGACAGACATCCTCTGAAATCTCCTGGAAAGCCTTCCCAGAAGAGAGGCAGTTGTTATAGTAACAAAGACAGCGTATTGATGTCTACGACTTTAGAATAAAATATCTTAAAGACACTCTGATTGCTTTTATGATCATGCTTCCCAGTAGTTTTGCCCAAATAGTGTAACTTGCCTCATGTCAGTTGACCTTTTTTTTGTGTGAAAGACTCTTCTTTTCGGAGTTTTCGGTCATCACATCTGCCAACACCTTCTCTGCTGGCCTTGTCTGATTCAAAAAGACGGTTATATTCTTCATTTTATACTTCACGTACTCCTGACATGTATACCTGAGATTTCAAGCTTGAAAAAATTGGGTACCATTTATGTGTAGTAAATGGCTATCCTGATTTTCTGACCATGGAAATGACATCCCAGTCCATTTTTGAAGCCTAAAGCAGTAAAATGATTGCAACTTTGATTGAATCGCCAATGAGATATCGATTACAGAGAGCTACACACCCATCGGGTCTGCAGTGTATGTGTTGCTGTCACCATCTTTGGCTTGATGAGTCCTTTGGGAGGTTGAGAACTGCTTCTTTTTGTTCTTCTATACTACAGAGAAAGAGGTTGGCGACTGTCCACAGTTTGCGCAATTGCCGATTGTATTCTTTAGCTCTTTTTCAAGGCGACACTTTTGAGAGAAGACCGTTGTCATTAGCAGATTCCCGACACTGAACTGGGATCACTTTATTCAGCCACAGTAAAGGCAACTTCGCATCAGGAGTGACCGTTCTGAAGTGACCGTTGTTGTTGCTTCTGTTGCTGCTGTTTCAGAAAGAAATAACTATTGAGTTGATGTGGTTTGCAAAGAAAAACACCAAAAAAAAAAATGTTTTTTATTGCGAATGGCTTTTGAAGTCTTTGAAGGTCCTGGACAATAGAGAGAGACAAAACAAATGAAAAAAATAACTTATTTTTGTGTTTTTTTATTTTTTATCTAATTAAATTACTTTTTTTTTTGAAATACCTAAACTTTTTTTTTTGTTTTTTTAGTTCTGTGGTTGGGTGTTCATGTGTAACAGCACATGTTTATCATGTTGATCAGTGATTTCTCATTTTTCAGAGAAATATATATATTTTCTTGTTTGCATTTTGCTACCCTCTTGCAGCAAAGACAGTGAAAGAAAACTCAGAGCTGCTTGTGTATTTACCTCCTCGGACTGAGGCCTTGGTGACATTTGTCTTGAAAATAATGTGTGACTAAATTACTGATCTTACTGGACAGTATTGGTCTCCTTTATAGTGATGTGATATTAATAATTGTCAATTTTATGAAGACAAATGGATATCAGTTCTATCATGTCCAGTGACAACGTAGACGGCGGTGCTTTGAGGTTCTGGTATCGTAGCTTATTTTTCTGGAAGCGTCCAGTGATGCGGGTGACGGGTCACCATATTAATCTACATTTTGATTTTCCTTACATTTCCTGTCCTGTGTTCATACGGTGGTTTATTTCTCTCTGGCCTGGTTCCTCTTTATTGCTGATGGGAATGCTGCACGATTGCCAGCTGTGCCTGTCTCTACTGGACGCGCACGCAGCGTGTTGTTGGCGCGGGATGACAATAAAATATTTAGAGGTCAGAAGACATCAAACGCTGACAGCCCTTCTCGGACACTCCCGCTGGCTTCCAGGCTTCATCGGAATGGGTGAACAAACTGATGACCAGCTGATTAGTTCCCGAAGCCATATTTATTTCAAAATAATCAAATGTCAGTGTTGGTATTCGCCGTTTAAATCCGCTCATGGTGGTTATATTTAGGCTCTGATCCTAAGAGCATTAAGCAGAACTGAAATTATTCCAATTGTTTGGCTTTGTGTCCTAAATAATGGAATGATCTTCATTTCCTGGAGCTGTAAATTTCTATTTATCCCATGTGGAGATGACGTAACAGCGCAAAAGGGAAAGCAAAGAGGTGCCTTGCATTTTATTGAATTACATCTGAGGCCGGCAAATGGCTGCTGCCAGTACCAAATAAAACATGATGCACTACTCATGGGATTATGACAAATCGCAAACTGTCCAATGGTTGCAGAACCGGGCGGTGGTGCTTATCAGCGCCGACCCTGGCGATCAGTTACCGGCAAAGGCAGCAGATTTTAACTCGTGTGAGTATTTGTTTGCACAGCTTCATGTAACACAATCCAGGCCCGCAAAAACTCACTGCCAATTACATAGTTTAAACGTGGAAACACTAAGTCATGGCTGCCATCAGCTTTTGCCAGAAATGACAAGCTCTGTCCATTGTCCCACCCCACAGGCAGTGATCGGATCAGAACTTCGCCAACGATTAAAATCTCCCGAGTACCTTCTCAAAAAGACCGACGGCAATGGTTTCCTGTCAATGTAAATATTTTCAAATGATAGCATTAAAATATAGATATCAAATTAAAAATTTGCATTTTCAATGTCATGATTAAAGGTATTTTTAGATTAAAAAAGTTTTTTTTTTTAATTATTATCATTTTTTTTTATTATTGACAACAGTACCTTAATCCTACTCCTTTTTATTTTTATGCTATTTATTTACTTATGTTTTGATTTGAATTGGTGTAATTTTGCTTTATTTTTTACTACCGTAATTTCTGGACTTTTTTCACACGGCTTGAACACTGCGGGTTAAACATGTGGCTAATCAGTGGCTTTTTCGGGGGGGGCTAACAAGCTTCACACCGCCACAACATTTAGCCTCATCACATCGGACCAATGAAGTTGCACTTCTCACACGCACGCGACAATGAAGAAGTAGACTTTAATGGTTTTAGTGTGCAGGAGGAAGACGAAGATAGTGATTAGCTGGAGTAGGACAAAGCAGAGATAGAAAATGGACGGATGGATGGTTGGACTTTTCTTTGTATTATCTATTATTAATCCTTTTCATCAGCTGTTTTACAGGCACTGTTCAGAAAAAAAAAAAAAAAAAAAACATTACGAATTTGTGGACGTTGCCAGTATGTATTGAATTAAAGATTTAAAATAAATGTTTCTGTGTGAATATATAATGTTACAACATGGAAACCTTTAGCTTATAGACAAATGCAGCCTATATATGCACATAAACTGTATATTTAGTGACTGATTTTTAGCCGGTGCGGCTTGTACTCGGGTGTGCTCAATAGTCTGGAAATGACGGTATTTTCTGATATGTACAGGGTGGATGCTGATCAATTCGCATCCTTGTGCGTTTGCAGTAAGATGGAATTTCCAACCATTCTCCAGGACTGAGTAAATTCTAAACTTACATCATGTAAATTGAAGTACCATGTGTCCTCCTTACCTGGATCACAGCAGGTTGCAGTCAAAAAAGGTCCCATGGGTGAATTTCTGGAGTCACAGCCTTTTGCCCATCCTGTGAGATCCATCTCTTGAGCTCCATTGACCCAACCCTCCCAGCAGGGATCCATGTCAAGCCAATTTTAGGCACCGTGTCACTGTACATTCCGGAGACATTACAAAGTCATTACAGCCTGTGTGTGGAATTCTCTTCGGGACACACAGTGACTGGATAATTTCTTGCACAGTTCATCACAAGAGCTTACAGATGCACATAATGGAGATGACCTTGTCCTTTGGTGGGTTTTCTCCATTACTCTCTTTGAAATACTCTTAAAGATTAATGTAGTGTTGGCCTGGCTCAGCCTTATCTATGAAAGATTTTTGAGAAGAATAAAAAGCACCTCTGCCTTTGTTAAGATATTCTTGCATTTATTTATTTATTTATTTTATTTTTTTTGGGGGGGGGGGGTCTGTTGGCATCGCTCCCGAAGCGTTTGAAATCCTTAAACCACTTCAGTGCCTCTGCAATGATGTTAATTAAAGGTTCAGTCGGGGCCTCGCCGCACATGACTTGCGTCGGCGTTTGATTGTTGTGCGCTCTGTTTCTATTAGCATGCTGAGGACATCCCAGCAGGAGAACGGTATTGTCTGTTTTCATTGGCTGTGGCAGTATTTTTTTGTTTTGGTTCTTTTTTTTTTTAAAGCATTTACCAGTCAGCTAAAATTAGGAACAGAATCGGGGGGGTGAAGCGAACGCAACCCTTTCATCACGCACGAAGGAAATATCTGTGAGGTCTGCAGATTACACCACGTTCAAGTGTACGAAAAAAATCCCTGTGATGTGACAACAACACACTCTTTTGGGTGAGCAAGGTTAACATGGGAAGGGATGTCGGACCCGACACGCCGCTCGATCACCTACCGAGGAATGGCTTTTTTTTTTTTTTTTTAGCTCGAACCCTTTCAAAATCCACTGGTTTTGTCCCGAGCGACGTTGTCGATGTTCTAAAATTTTGCTGAAAATCCTTGCCAAGAAGGCTGAGATCCATCATGCCTCAGCATTTTTCTTGCAGTGGCTGAGGTCCTTGCGGTCTGAAAACTGAATGAAATATTTACCAAAGTCCTGTTGGACGCGACTGTGTTTTGCAACACTTTGAATCTTTGCAAAGTGTTGCGCAAAGTTGTAATTCAGCAACTCTGTCGCCTGTACTAACTTTATTTCCCTGATTAATGCCACTACTTAAGGTTTGGCTGATGTGTTAGTTTTGTAAGTGTTTAACGGTCCGCGTATGCGGTTGCATCATGGTCCGAGGATCATTTTTCAAAAAGCCGTAGCAAACTCGGTGCCCGATCCCTTCAGCTCCCAACTTCCTGCTCATCCTCGACCATCTTTGAACTCTTATCTGCTGAGCGATCTTGCCGACTCTGTTCAGCTGTGCGCTAAGTGTTGTCACGCTGGCCCATTTCCCCAGAGAGGGTAGCTTGGCCCTTTGAGCTTCCTTCTTAACCTCTGTATCCAAGCTCCTGTAGACATATTTTTCACTTTCAGCTGGAATAGGAGACAACTGAAAATATCAAAATAAAAAGATATTCATATTCATATACACACAGAACCATATATTTCGTATACATAGGACACACTTGTGTTCAAATTTTCAAGAAAAGTCGAGAGTGCAGTCATCTCAACTGGATACTTCGCCTTAGCCTGAATGGAACCATCGCCATCCAACAGACTGAACGTAGTAATTGGACGGGAATGAATTAATAAATAGATAAACAATTGATCGATTATCAAAATGACACCTGGATTCATGCGGATGACTAGAAGTGGCATGACAACACAACCAGTATGAGAAGAGCAAAAAAGAAAAAAAAATAGAAGCGCCATTGTCGGAAATAGATGCTCTCATAGAGTTGGTATGGAAACCATGTTGAGGACCTTTAACTGTCTCAGGCCAGGTTTGCATGATTGTTTTGGGAACTTGCCTTGAAACCAAACCAAACATAGAGGGGCTCTAGAGCATCTCCATGAAGACATGAAAAATCCAGTTGTTTTGAAAATTGATGTTGCAGGACATTGCCATTCACGGATGGCTTGACCAAAACAACAATGGCTGACTTCGCAGCTATGACTCCCAGTCTACATTTTTTTTATTTGCCCCCTTCCCCCCCTGTACTTTAGGGTCACTCCAAGCTATTGTTCCACCTCATCGTCGGCCCATACAAAAATACTCAATTGCTCTCGGTTGTTGATGTTTACACTCGCTATAGCGGCCATGTTTTAATCGAGCCGAGACAGGAAGTGTGGCCCCATTAGGGGAAATTTAGCCCATCACAAAATCACAAGCCAACCACTGGCCTGGCATGTGTACTACAGCGTTTCCAACGGTCTCGTGTGCACGGAGACAGTTATCTAAAGCACGTCATCTTCACATCTGAGGTGAGGAGACGGGGCCGCGTTATTTCATATTTCGATAAATTGTAGTCACTGCCTTGACCCATCCTGTCATATTGACCTTGGTCTTCTTTATCTTGAATCAAAGGCGGACAAACACTGAGGCTAAGAATTTGCTACAATTCAAGAAGCATCTAAAACTAAATGATTAAAAAAAGAAATGAAAAAAAACAACAAACTGCAGTTGTTTGTTACGGATGAAACAGAAAAAAAACCCTCAGAAATGTATAATATTCCTGGAAGACTGCAACCATCACAGGTGTTGGTAGCCATTTGTTTAGCATAATGGAGTTACTCAAATATTGATTAGTAATGCTCACGAGTCCTGATTCCAAATTGTCTTGGCAAAAAAATAAAAAATCCTGCACGATGTATGCAATTAACAAACAACACGTTAGCGCCAGTGCTAATTGTGTTCGACAAATTAGCAGAGGTGTTGACATGGTGGACCCGAAAGGGGCAGTGAACATTCTTTGGGTTGCAGCAGTTACTCCTCAGTGTGGTGCACCTACTGTCAGGACCAATAATTTGTATTCCTCAAGGCCTGCAGCCCCCCCGCTTGGTGCAGCCTCTCTAAAAGTCTGCCTCTCTGTGCATTTAAAACAGTCCTGGGGCAGGGAGACAGCATCGCTGTGCAACACAGGGGTGGTCTCTGGTGTGCCGTTTTTTTATTTTTTTATTTATTTTTTTATTAACTGTTCGCATGATGTGTTCGGAGAGGCTCGAGTCGGGGGGCGAAGCTCTGTCGGTTGTTGTGCGTGTGAATTGAGAGCTGAATGTGATTTGGTGCAATGTCTGCTGACATAGAGTGCATCTGGTTAGTTAACATTAAAATGGCGCACAGTTATCTATGCTCCCCAAACCAGCATTAGCATTTTGAATACAGCTTTAAACTCCCAAAGCAGATGGCGTGGCATGGGTTTTTTTATTTTTATTTTTATTTTTATTTTTATTTTATTTTTATTTTTTTTTGTCCCATGTCGCACTGCATGCACACATTAGTGGATGTTAACCAGGGTGCACTTTGCATCAACCTTTACGGGTAAATATACGCAGTCAGTTAACGCTTACAGATGTTTTCAGTCCGCTTGGAAAAAAGAAAGGACGACGAAAAAAAAAAGGAAAAACAACCAGCCTGTTGGGTTGAAAGAGGTAGAGTCTGGAATGTCGTAGTTTCACTGTCTTTTAGTCATAAGGATATCACAGGTTCAGGTGACTTCAACTCAGTCCCATCATTCGCATTTCATCTCCCAGTTAGCGGAGGTGTTATGGAATGACCTGTTTGTTCGTGCTAGCTTTCAATAGAGCATCTTTTATTCGAGAACCGCATTTTGACGGATCTCTGTGACATTTTCAATCACCAGTGCAAACAATGAAAAGTGAAGCAAATGCTACATAACTATGGTGAAGCACTAAAGATCGATTTACAAGGTTTCAACTGGGATCACTATTAATATTGCTTATACTGCTTCTATGTTGACATGAACTGTCCCTGTATGCCTGAAATCATCCCCGTTTTTCTTTATTAAAGATAACATCTTGTGACATCCTTGGGGACATAAACCCGTATCCATAAATATACGTATTCAGGCTTGTGGGATCTTATCTCAGTTGTCATTGGCTGAGACGCCGGGTTCAGCGGATCACAATGCCACATATAGACATTAACATCCGGACGATTTTGGGGTCTCCTATGAACCCAATGCTTTTTTCAACCGGAGAACCCACGCAAACAAGGCGCGAACAGTGACACCCCACATACAAAGGCCCCTCTGTCGGGATTAAACCAGGGACTGACCTGTCACTCCCAATTCTTCTACCTTCTCCTGGAACCCATGGAAAAATCTGACGTTGAACAGGAATGGAACACCATTCCCTTGATGTGACGATCAGTTCGATCGTATCAATACAGATTTATGGAATTGTGCGTATCAAGTGCACGCTGGCTACAAGTAGTCAAACAGACGAGAATAATGGCAGCGAAGGATAATAGACGTTCCGTTCATTTATGTATCCCCAGCATATCTTGTCCAAGGGCCAATAATCACTCGACTACCAAGTGCCACCAACGATGAGCAGAACTAATTTGTTCATTTGGATTCTCAAACGTGATGATCTGCTTTTACGGCCGGCATCTGGTCTGGTCAACAGTCGTTGCTATTCTGTGATATTTGACTGTGAGCTGAAATGTAATAATTCGTCAATGCAGCTTGATAAAACCAAAAAGTTCCCTAAGCAACACTGGATTTTCTTTTTTTTTGGAAACTGATAGTCTCTGAGCCTCTCCCTGATTTGGCTACTTGATAATAATCAGTCCAATATCAAATAAATAGATAAACCCCCCCAAAAAAACAAAAAAAAACACAAATTGTGTCCAGATCATGTATGCTTAGAGATCAAGATCAAAATACATGTTTTCAGAGTAATTAAAAAAAAAAAAAGAAAATTAAAAAAATAAGCAAATAAAAATGAATGAAATCAATACATTACTTAAAAAGTATTGTATAATATGTACATACATACCATAGAACAAACAGAGAAATAAATGAAAATATAGCCTGAGGCACTTGCTACTGTGACATAATGTTTGGTAGGCAATGCAAAAAATAAATATTAGACAAACATATTTAAAGTAAAACTATATAATTTTAGTTTGTTGACACATTTTTATGTCCTCAGCCAAAACAAGTAATTTACAAGACAACATTTTAGTTGCAGTCCCAACAAATTATTTGAAAAACATGCCGTATATTCATATTTGCAGTTTATTTATTTATTTTTACATTTTTTTATTATTTATTCATTTTTTGGATGGGATAAATGATGCCTTGAAAATGACAAGTATACAGAAAAGAGAATTTTAGAAAATGTATGTTCCAGTGTAGGTTGAAAAATCAACATCTGCTGCCTGGAATTTGCATGCTTAATTTATATTATAATTTTAATTTACATAAGTCTTAATGCAAATGAGCGAAACTGTAATCAGTGGTTCTTCTGTCAACATTATTGCGAATAATATCACCAAGCTTGCCAATTTGTCTTAATGCATCAAGGTGTGGAAAAAAAAAAAAAAACTCAGGAAAAGCAATCAGTCGGAGGATATTTTAAGAAAAGTAACATTTAAGAAAAAAAAAAAAAAAAAAATATTGAGTGCTAATTAAATCACGTAATATTCAGAATCTTACACTAGAAATAGTTTTACTTAATCGGTTTTACAATGTATTGACACGATTATGTACATCTTGAATATGTATCTTGGGTAGAGACAGCCGAGCAAACCCCGTACAACACACTTTGTATTACACCGCGCTAAAATAAATACATAAATCCTGATATGCCGCTTACCTCAGTAAGTCATGTGGGTGAACATTTGTATCGTGAAAAACAAGGATTTAAAACTCTTATTTTTTTAGATGCCCAGGTTCTCATGCCGTAATCCTAAAGCACGTGCATAAAATCGTACACCTGCCAAATATCACCAGGGATTACTTCCTGTGATTTATATTCTGTATCCTCTTACGCAGCTCGGCCCAACGAGGTTAAAGTTAGTCTTTTAAAGCCGGTATGATATTTTTCAATATGAGAAGTTTGGCATCTGATGCCGGTTTGTGGCGATTAAGGGAACTGACGGTACCTCCGAACCCAGATAAGTATGTTGGAGCCAGATACGCCGTGAACTAAATCAAAGCCTCGTATTATCTTTTTAGTTCCTGTGGGTAATGCCTTTTTGAATTATTTTTCATTGATTATTTTGTTTTTCCTTGATGTTTTCATGTTGGCCCTAAGTACCACAGGGTCAGGATTTCTCAGCTGCGGCAATCAGTAAGCGTCCAGCAGCGGCGTTGCACATTCAAACCTTCGATCAAAGAGCCAATGCAGCTCATTGCTGACAGTAAATAGCGGCGAGTTATTAACTTTCCTGGTGTCTGAGGGCAGAGATTTCAATGAAGGAGCCGCGATGACCTCCATATTCAATATTTATGTACTGCTCCACAGCACGTTCTCAGATATGTGCATTCCTCAACACAAACAATGCTCTTTAGATTTTTAACCTCAAAACAGCAGCTCCTTTCACCCTCTTCCCGCTGTTAATGTCGAGCCGAGAAGAAGCCGGCTTGTGCAAAACGTGGCGGACCGCAGTTAATTTATACTGCAGTGCCCATGTACCCAAACTCCACCTACGGCCCCTTCACTGTTAATCAGAACGTTAATTTTTAAAGTCCGGCCGCCCGAACCACCAGTGTAGTTGTAAAATGGGTGTACCTGTCGTAAATAAATAAAATACATCATTCTTCCTTATCTTCCCGCTGTTAGACTGCTTTCATCCCATTTGTTCGTGCTAACTTTGTTTTTTCACTCCTTTTTTTTTTTTTAGAAAAATCAAAAGCAAATCAGGTGAATTTATTTAACAGTTTGCTTGTTTGTTTGTATATCATTATTTTTATTATTATTATTAGTAGTAGTATAGTAATAGTAGTAGATGATACTCGTACTACTAGTTGTAGTAGTAGAAGTAGTAATAATAAGTATTATTATTATTGTTATTGTCGTTATTATTATTATTATTATTATTATTATTATTATTATTATTATTATTATTATTATTATTATTATTATTGTTATTGTAATTGTAATGCTAATTATTTATTTAAATTTTAAACAACCAATGTCATGGGGTTTTTAATGAAAATCAAAGTATTGTTAGGTTTGTAGTAGAAGTAGCATGTACTTTTTATTTATTTATCTTTTTGTAAGACAATGGCCTTCGCTATATCAACAAGCTGCCAAGCTGGCATTTAGCTAAAAGCCCCATTTTCCGACTTAGCGATACGACTTATTACCACAACTTAAAATCCCACAATCCTGACGACCGGAGATTCTGCCTGACATTGACATTTGGAAAAGCCTCCTTTCATCTCCTTCAGGTGTCTGCCGATTCATTTTCAACTGGTCGGATCCACCCGTTGTGACCGACGTTGGTACTTTTCTCCCTGCGGATATTTGGCTTTTCCCGATTCCGCTTTTTAATCGGTGTGAAAACAGCTGGCAGGAGATGTTCTTTGATGCGTCGTATTCTGCTGCGATTTTATCTATGCTGATTGGGACGTCTCTATTTCAGCCATTAGTTCTAGCTCGCTGGTTTTTGCTTTCTATTAGATGTGGTTCTATAATCGCTGTAAAAGTAAAATCATTGTACTTTTTCTGCTTTAAGAAAGCTATTTTGATTTCATCTTTATTCCTGTGTTTCAAACAGAACTTTTTATTTTTTCTTCCTTGAAAACATACATGGCTTTTTATTAAATAGGTCAGATTATTCAAGCTAATCGGGGAGGGGGTAAGTTAGCGGCAGCGTCGAATGAAATGCCATTGTTGGAAAGCGGCATCGATGAAAATATCAAAAGAGGAGAACCGAAGGCATGATCAGCCTTGGAAGGAAAGTTGGAATAAATGAACACATCCACTACAGCATGCACTGAACCAATTATTCCACATTTAAGAGGCTGAGTAAATCTTCTTTTGTATTACCTTGCCAATTATCAAAGTTTGGCTTCCACGCTGTTCTGGTGTTTGGGTCTGCGGCGCTACGATGTGTTAAGAGCAGCTGGAGTCACGGGCAGCTGTCACACTGCATGGCGGTTTGCAAGGACCTCTTTCATTTTTGTTTTTTTATTTTTTGGCCTGGCCTTAAGAAACAAGACATGGACGTTGGTTGGTCCCGGAGGGGGGGGGGGGGGGGGTTGGGGGGCCCGGGGCCCATCCGGGGGGGGAACCCCTGGGGCATTTTAAAGTCTCCCCCCCCCCGCG
>CAAKHD010001732.1:11721-22067 GCA_901007705.1 Fistularia tabacaria
AAATTTTGTTTTGGTTTTGTGGAGGTGGGTTCGGTTACAACTAATCACCATTTCAAAAAGCCCTTGTTTTTTTGGGGCCCCCCCCCCCCCCCCGCCCGCCCGCTCTACCACGAGACGTCTGATGGCTCGATCCTCGTGTGATAAACCTACAACCCACAACCACACCTTCAGCGTGCCGCTGCCGCTTGTTTGGTTTTTCATCTCCAAACATCAAACATCAAGGGGTTTGGAGGGAGAAGAAAAGACCACGGCGAAAAGAAACAGAATTCTCAGCCGCAGCGACACTGCGAGAGGGGCCGAGAGGCGCGGCGAATAATGCACATGGGGTTCTCGAGGTCCCCGTCCTGAGCCTCCGGAGAGTCAACACTCAATGAAGACCTCGATGGTCCTCTAAGCGATGATGATTGAGCCGAAGCTACAAAGAGTTCCGATAAATCCAGGTGACGAAGGTCCTGCAGCCATATCCGAGAGACGGAGCATGTTCCCCCGCCACCTCAGGGGGTTTAGCTCCTCTCCGCAAAGATAATTGGACGTCTGTGTCTTTTCGCCGCTTTTGATTTGTTAGTCGGGCTCTTTGTTTTGATTTTTTTTTTCTTTCTATTGAAACTCCACCAGATGAAAGGGTTAGGGAGAGAGAAGCCCTGGCAGAACATCTGAAGGCACGTCTTGGCCTTCTCAAGATCATCATCAAAAAAAAAAAAAAAAAAAAAAAAGAGAGAGATGTGAAGAAAAACAAACAGGACGACCACGGCGGATCAGTTACAGACAGGTGAAGGTGTGTCTGACGCTGCCGAGTGTGTCGGCAGGTTGATGAGCGCCGCAATTATGTGCTCTGCGCCGCATCCCTTGCGTGTGGTGCCTGTGTAATTACACCGAGAGGCCCCGCTGCCCGCAAAGCAGCGCCGACAAACCGCCGTTACTTCACGTGCTGAGGGGCCACATTCTTTTCCCACTAGATAAGACACGTCCTTCTGAATCAGGTGACGGAGCCGCCGTTCGCACGGCTATATCTGCTGCCCTACTTAGAAGTTGGCTCATCATTCAGATGGGCGTCTTCTTTTTTTTCCCCATGTTTGTAAACTGACATCATAACAATGACATGGGAGCCGGATTGCGCGCAAACCAACAGAAAGGGTGGAGCCAAACGACTCAAACGCGTGAGGAACTGATGGGCTGAGAACGCCATTTCAAGACAGTTCCCCGGTTTACAGTATAGCGTATGTTTACTTCCTGAAAACTCTTCTGAGTATTTAGACGATACCATCACTTGTACCCCATTTCGCCAAGACTGTGCCAAACTCTGGGTAGGGTATTATAGATCCGGGAGTGTTCGAGATAATTTTGATGTGTGATGTGGTGCTACGACATTAGCTTCCAGCTTCCATTAGCCAAAGCTGTACTGCACGTGCATCGTGGACGGTGCCAGAGGATTTTTATTTGATTAAGTGGGAAGAGGAGGACGACCAATCTCACGGAAGCATCGGATGGAGAGACAAAGAAGTATACACCTGCCAAGAGGCAGGCTATGTACGCACGCACGCACACACACGCACGCGCACACACACACACACACACACACACACACACACACACACACACACACACACACCAATAAACAAAGGTGTGAAAAAGGGGGCAACAGCCTGTCATGTAATTCAACCATGTGACAATCTGGAACTTCACTCCGGCCCGCTCCCATCGACTACTCAACTACTGTGACGGCTCGCCAAATAGTCAGATTATGAACTGTAAAAAAAAACCCACTCAATTCAAATATTCAACAAAGGTGCAATAAAAGGCTTTTCTTTCCCTTGAACCGAAGTTGCACTTTTATGCAGCCTACCTCCAGCGCCGAAAAAAGTTTGTTAAACAAACAACTAAATACTCAAGTCTCCATAAAACACCCATGAAATAAACATTGGCCTCACGTTGGCCGAACACCACGCCACCACTTCCCCTTCCCCTGTCACTCGTGCCCATATGCTGTTGGCACATCGAAGAATGGAGAAAAGTGTGATGTCTCACTCTGAGCTATATCAATTGGCTACAGCCAAAAGTTGTTAAGCGCAGCTTTGTTGGCCGCGGGGCACGCACAATGACGTCGCTGATGACAAATAACATTAGTCATCAACTATTTGTCGACAGGTTGTCGCAGCACCAGTTGGCATGATGAGCGAGAGAGGTAATTTTCATATACCTGGGGAATATTTACACGCGTCTTGTGTGAAGGTTGACTCCAATGACCAAAATTAAAAAATTAAGAAATTGAAAATCTCAATGAAGGTGACGTCAGTGGGGGAGGGTGACTTAGCCCCCCCACCTCCACCCTGTGCAGTGTAATCAACGCTGTTGCCAAATTACAGGCCAACTGCAGAGCTAAGCATCGCTCCGTCCAGATCCGAGGGAGAGGTCACTCATTAAACAGCCGCGGGCTACGGCGCGAATTCCAGCACATAAAACGTCAGCACTTTCTGAAGAGGGGAATAATAAAAGGATGACATTCCGAGGTGTGTACCGAAACAGCGGCGCAGCTGGGCTTGAAAGAGGTTTGGAGTAAATAAAGGACGCGACGGCTCTTTCCTTGAGCTCGGTCATGACAGAGCAGGAGGTCTCTGATTGCAGGGTCTTCCGACAAGCAGCGTTGTGTTTACATGACGCGTTGACAAACAGAACTAGATGTGTATGGAGCAAAACTCTGCGGACACCTGGATGCAGAGACCTCACTTTCCTTTTAAGGCCAGAGTCAGCAGTACGCGGTTCCAATTTGACTCAAAATCCACACTAAGGAATGATGTTTTCCCTTGGATTATACAGGCAGAAACAGACACACACACATATATATATATATATATATATATATATATATATATATATATATATATATATATACATACACATCCATAAACAACATGTTTATGAATGTACGTATGTATGTACGGGTCTCCCCGTGTCTACTTTGGTTTCCTCCCACTGTCCAAAAACATGCAGGAGGTTGAGTGGAGACCCTAAATTGTTCTGATGTGTGAATAACAGGGCGAGTAATTGTGTGTTTCTATGCGATGCATGAATGAGAGGGTGAATGGTTTTATGTCTCTATAGGGCGTGAAGAACGAGAGCATGACTGGATGGCTGTCAATGCGACGTATGCATGTAAGAGTGAATGGTCTTACGTCTCTATACGACTTTGGAATAAGAGGGTGAATGGCAGCATGTCTTTATGTGAAGTGAATGAGAGGATGAATGGTTGTATGTCTCTACACCTGGCCCTGTGATTGACCGGTGACAGGACCAGGGGCAACCCCGCCTCTCGTCTGGAAGAATCGGCTCCAGACCCCCCTGCAGCCGCAAGTGCAGGATAAGCGTGCTATCTAATGAATGAATGAATTAAATCTACATGTCTTATAAATGACGCAGACGTTTGGGACTGAGTGGAAGGGACGATAGCAGTACTGTTTACTACCTATACACTGTGTGTACAGTAAAGCCATTACTGTAATGATAACTGACCTGATTGATGGAATTGGCAGTGCAGGAGGCGAGGCCGGTGCCCAGAGAAGAGACGAAGAACATGACAGGGTCAAAGGGCACCGGAGCCATTGCGAAACCGGCAGCTGTGGTCGTGACTACCAGAGCTGAAATAAGCACGAGAGGGGATTCAAAGCGTCGATGTTAATGTCAACAGTTTACATCTATATCGCACAGTGAGGTGTGTTTTCTACCTGTGAGCTTTATTTTGGAGAGTCGGGCGTAGATATCTGGCAGATCGGCCACGTTGACCTTCATCTGCTTCCACTGCCTGTCCAGACGCGCCTCCCTTGCCTCGTCTGTCTCCACCTGAACGTGCGGAGTCTCCTCTGAAGTTACGGCCTCGCCGGCAAGCGAGTTCTGGTGTACTGCCGCATCACCTGCGGCGGGACTCGAGGCGGATGTTTCATCCGCTGCCGCAGGGTCGATAGTCGGGATTCTGTGCACCTGCCTTTCGACAGTATCATCCCTCTCGTCCAGGATGGTGAGAACAGGGGCCTGTTTGGGGATGGCTCGCTGGTGGAGCTCACTGCTGTTCTTCGTTACATACTGTTGCAAAGAAAAAAAAAACATTTGTGAATGGGATAATGCACGGGTATGGATATTCCGTACCAAAGAAAGGAGAAGAAGAGCGGAGATACCTGACGCTTTAGGAAGATGATATGTTGGTACGTCAACCATGTTGATGGATCACTTCTGTGTAGCTGAATGAGGCTGCGAGCTTTCGGGTTACATCGAGGGGCCGTTTGGACTAGTTTCTTCATCAAGCTTGCACCAACCAAACCTGCACAAAAGGGAAGCCGCGCAATGCAAAAAAATCCTTTCACTTTAATAAATTGTGTCTATTTTTAGAAAAGAAATACACCACCAAATACACCATGCGTTGAATACCTTTGATCCAAAACTAAATACCTCCATCCCCCAGTCTGTACTCATGCTCAGAAACCCAACTATAACTCCTTCTCAGCCTTGCTCCAATCTGCTGCTCATATCAAATGTTTCTTAGGGGCTGAATCCCAGACATTTGTAAAAGACAACCTTATCCAATGTGTGCCTTCGCACTGGGCATGTTCATGCAAAGATTGAGAAACCTGATTTTTCCCACCAAGTGAGACGGAAATCAAATGAGCGGACTTTCGAACAGAGGTAAGCTAATGGCCCGCGACATGTTTGGATTAAAGCAGAGAAGAGTACAATAACACAAGTAAAAGACCGCTGAACAAAGACTTTTAACCTCAGTTACACCCCTGCTGTTTTTTGTAAGAAAAGGAATCAAGTCATGATTGAACATAATAATCTTCAACATTCTGAATGCCTGTGTGACTGAGTCATCCAACCGCAGTGAGGAAATAGTCTTTGTAAACCCGAAACGTTTATCAGTCTCTCTTCTCACAAACACACACAAAAAAAACACAGTAAAACACTACTCTGCCCATTACATTCCTGATATGTTGTAATCAAAATGCAATAAATCACATATTAACGGTTCAACAAATGTGGAATGAATTAAACACATTTTCGAAGTGTATTTCGCAACAATTGGATTATAATACCTTTGATTTTTGACTTACACAATGACTGGTTACAGACTACATTCGCTGAGATTTAAAATTGTGGTCTAGCACAGGATTACGAGCTAACGAGTTAACTTGACTATCAAACGTAACTTCCGATCGAAACATCTATACGTAGTTTCGCTTTTGAAATAAATGATCGACAAAGAACGCCAAGCCCATTATATTGATAAGCAGATAGTAATTTATCTCTCTTTCTTTAAAAGAACACATATGACTCCCCGGTAAGGTCACTGCTAGCTTGCAAAACAAACCAATGTGAAGGTGCATCCTGGTTTGGTAACGCTAACGCTGAATGCTAGGCTAACTTCCGCTCTCTCAAAGTTATTTTTCTCAAACGAAAATCAAACATGACTCTGAAAAGAAACGACGGATCAAATAAACTTTGCGTTTAATCTGGCGTTACCTGTTATCCTGCTACATTGCGCTTTATACATGGTCTTCGCTAAGAAAGCCGGCTCCCTCCTCGTCCCCTTCACATGCAGTACGCCGCCATGTTGACCTCAGTAGGCGGAGATAGTACTTCCGGGTCACGTGTGCAACGTCACACTGCGTAACCAAAGCCACAACAGACTGGAAAGGACGAAATAATAACCAATTAATAACGCTGTTTACCCCTTTTAGAAATAAATAAAAACAAGAAAAACAATTTTGTTTGATTTAAAATGCATGAATTACATACCAATGTTAAAATACACAAAAGACATTGCATGCAATCGTCAAAATCATACAAAAAAAAGCCTGCTTGGAAAATGATGTGTATTTTCACACATTTCAATTTTCACACAATTCTCATTTTACAAAACTGTTTCCTGTATAAAAAGCATTGCACTCTGCGCAGTTTTCACGGACAGACAGACAGATGGTGACATCCTAAATTTGTGGCTTTGTTAAAATCCACAAGCAGCCCCTTTTACACAGCTGTGGTTGCAAAGTCTGTTTTCGTCGGCCCAGTCGCTGACTGAAAGGTAGAAGATGATATTTCACAGTGGTAAACAAAATTTACTGGAGCCTGTCAAAATGTATTTGCAGTCTGCACACAAAATCCCCAAAGGAAAATAAGCAAAAAACAGTAATTCACTGAACAATCTAAATATGTTTTGACGTGCCACATAGTTACTGCTGACGATAAATGATGGTGGTGCTTTGTCATTGAACCTTATTTTCTTTGTGGATCCCTTCCATGTAGATGTCAGGCTCTGATAATAGGAATAATAATGATAATATCAGCCTGCCAGCGGCGAAAACAAACAGTATCCATGCATTTTGACACGGACAACCTCCCCAGATAATTACATTTGCAGTCTTGTCTTAGCAACGATATCCTTGAATTTGAGCTCGGTCACAATCAGTCATTTTGTTCTCCGGAAATCGTTGCAAACAAGCGCACATAGTCTGAGAAATACCGGATTTACAAAATAATCAGCTGGGCTCAAACATACAATGCCCTTGCGTGTCCTCTTTGTGTCCATAATGCGACCTCAGAAAAACTTTTAACAAGATACTAGGTTGCTGCAAACCCACAGATTAGATTAGATCGATAGAGTAATGACTTATGCCATTGATCGACACAACCCTACTTAGCAGTTGCCTTGGCTCGCTTTTCAACAACAAAAATATGCGGTTACAATTTTGGCCAACCTCAAAATTTGGGCTTCAACAGCTCCAAATGATGCTGAAGAAAGGACGTTTTTTTCTCCCCTCCCTTCCTGTTAGCGGTTTATTTTGGAAACGTCCTCGCCCCCAGGCATCTGCCCAGGAATCATTTCTTCTTGATTGGAAACGTTTTTTTTTTTTTTTTCCTGCAGTTAAGGATGCCTGAGAAAAAAAAATAAACAAAAAAAAAAAACATCATCAACAACTTCATTTGGGCTGATGAAGGAGAGCATTTAATGCGAAATTACCTTTCCAGTGGAACGTCTGGATTCCTGCCTCCTGCCCTTGTGCGTCCTCTGAGTAGCCCCGCTGTTCTGGCTCATTATTTACGTGCGTGATCGTCCCGCCGGCCCTTGCAGCCGCAGCCGGCGGGACGGCAACCGTCTGATTAACCGTCCTGCTTTGCTTCGGGGGCGTCGCTTTAATCAAACGCAAATAATAAAGATCATGTCGGAGCCATGTTTAATTTTCAGGAGGGTGATTATGGCGGAACAGGCCACGTTTCAATATGAAGATATGAAAAGCATCCCTCACGGTTTGATCTCTAAGCGAACACACTCACACATTCATTATTAACTTTTTAGCATTTAGATTCACATGACAAGTGCCTAAATAGAGGTGGTGGGAGTCCATGAACTCGCATCCCTTCTTTGTTGCAATCAAACCCGAGCATCCCCGGGATAATCTCCAGCATCCCGCTCAGATTACACGGTGTAATCTCCCCGCACCATCGAGACCCGGGGGGGGGGGGATAAATGCCAACAATACACAGCAGAGCAAATGCGAGAGCACTTTTGTTACCGGAGATAACCGTGAGCCTGCATGCATGCAGGACGAGATTTCACCCCCACCCCGGCCGATCTCTCCGGGATTATTGCTCAAACCGTGATACGACGGCTGTATTATACAATTTCAGTGCTCTCTCTCTCTCTCTCTCTCTCTCTCTCTCTCTCTCTCTCTCTCTGTTTGTTTCATTGACGTTCTGCAAGAGCAGTTATCATGAGCGAGGCCGGACTGGCCAAGCTTCTGGCCTCGCGGGGCAGCGCCTCAAACCATAATCTCGTTGTGGAGCAAGCCTCGGCCGATGACTGACACGCTCAGCGGAACGTCGGGGGGCCTCGCTCAAACAAACGGGCTCATTCACCGGCCCGCCGCCGCCGCCCCTCCCCATTTGGACCTGGGTGGAATAATATTTGTTTATTGCATCAAGGAATAGTTTATGCGCTGCCAGCGAATGAGCTGGACACGCTCGGCGGAATGAATTCCAAGAATAAGTTCTCCTCATCCCCGCGCCGGATCATTATCCTGGCAGCTCAGGCTAATGGATTTTGACTGTATAATTTGGTGTTTTATCAACACGTGTATCATTTTAATAAATTGCAGCTAACCGCTGTTTTTGTTTTTTCTTTAAACGAGGAGAACCCTGAACCACGCGCACACCTGTTTAATGTAGATTCACTGAATGGGTTCTCAAATGGGCCGGCGATTTAATGCCTTTTTTTTTTCTTCCCATGAGGTGGACCAGAAGACAAGACCTGAAGAACAGATGGAGAGAACCAAGTGGAACGGCTGCGGAACAATGGGGGGAGGGGGTCTGTGGGGTCCGCTCAACCCCAAAGGGTCTTTAATGGGACCGGAGCATTAAGTCTACCTCCGGTGGTGGTCTCGGTATGAGGGGCCTTTTTACGATGCTTTCACTGTGCCTCGGAAAAAAAAAAAAGAAAAAGGAAATGAAGTGGGCTTCCCTCCGGGGGAGAAAGAAGGATACAAAAGATCAGGCTTGTATTGTTGCAGGGCGAATCGGACTGGGATCCCATTCGAAGCGGAATAAACGCAGGGGTAACTCATACCTGTTATAAATAACGCAATATTTCTGTGATTTTAACGTCGTGTTTTCACGACTCTGAGATTCAGTGTCGGAGATTTTTCTTTTTTTTTTAATTATTATTTTTCAAACACATTTCAGAAGGTTCTCCCTGTGTCTGTCTCCGGTTTCCTCCCTCATTGGAGACCTCACATTGCCCAGATATGTGAATGAGAGGGTGAATGGTTGTGTTTTCTCTGGAAGTGGCCCTGTTTCGGATCCAGGGTGAACCCTGTCACATCAGGGACAGGCTCAGGCGCTCCCACGACGCTAAATGCAGGAAAAGTTGCGTCGATAATGAATGGATGAATGAGCAAATTAACATTTCAGAGGACCTTTTTAGATTTTACATCAACCTTTATTCAGCCCTTGCCTCACTGAGCTGGTTTCCGGAGCCCCTGGACACTCAGCAGCAGCCTGCTGCGGTTCATATGGCAGATGTGATGTCTGCTAAATATCCATAATAGACTATAAATGAAATATTCTAGTTAGCATGTCATTATTGCAAACATCCAGACCTGTTTTTCCTACTTTAGGAAACAGCCAGTAACTGCTTATGATGTTTATTTTGGCCAAATGTTTAGAAAAGACTGCAATTCTCATTAAAGCCGGGCATGAATTAATTGTCAAGTGGTAATGGATGTGCGAGAGGCCGCTGAGTCAGCGCCGCGGCCGGACATCTGGCCGCCCGTCGGCGGGGCAGGAGGAAACCGGCTCTCTTTAAATGATTCTGAGGCTCCGGGAATTCACTCGCGCTTTCGCTCCTTGAACGCAGCGCTCTGCGGTGGAAAGGTGACATGTTGAATCAATTGGACGTAACGCGGGCCCCGGGTTGTGTAAGCAAACCGCCGAAGGGTAATTAATGGACATTAATGGGAAAAGGCCCGTTCGCTCAGCGCAAACAGGCCGCGTAGAACATATGGCCCCCCCACCCCACCCTCGGAACGGCCCAATAATTTTTTCTCCGGATTTACATGTTTCACACTGGGGAAAGGACTAAGTGCTATAATGAAACACCCCTTCCAAGGGGGGGGGGGGGTGGAATAACAGAGGCTCCCAGACCTGTCAGCGCCCTGGTTCATCTGCGCTGATTTACACGAGCTGTCCCAGTGGCCTCAGTGCCATCGCTAATCCCACGAGAGGGGGGGGGGGGCGCGACCGTCCGACCGTCCGGCTGGCGCTGGAGCCGGGCTTTAAAAAAAAAAAGAAAAAAACAGATGCAGGCACGGGGGTCGTGTTTATAATTGATTTTCAAGGGGAACGCCATGTTGTCATAATTTGTCTAACAAGCCCTGAACTGGCGCCCCCGTCGCTAATCAACCACGGGGTGTCACATGGGGTCCGTCGCCCCCCCGCCCCTTCCCGGTCCCCTCACCGGCCTGGAATTCCCCTCTCGGGATAGGGGGGGGGATTTTAAAACGCACCACGGCGTCTTTTTAAAGGTATTCTGGGTTGGGTGGGGGGGGCGTCAGGAGCGGACCTCAGCCGCCGGGGGCCGAGGTCGTCCCCGCCAACGAACAGGTATTCCCAGGGCCCGCCGATGTTTATGTCCGAGATCAGGGGCGTCTTTGCGGGGCCCCCCGGGCTAAGCTCCTAATTGGCCACGGCTCATCAATCACGCAGAGCGACCCCTTTCAGCCGGTGGTCTCATCCAAACACGCAGGAGGAGTGGGACGTATGGAAGGGCCTCCCGACGCTGTAAAAGCCGGCTCTGGGCGGAGGAAATA
>CAAKHD010001732.1:22087-32385 GCA_901007705.1 Fistularia tabacaria
TCAAAGTGTTTATTGAATTGTCATGTGCACAGTCTTGAAATTCCCCAGTTCTAGAACATATATATATATATATATATATATATATATATATATATATATATATATATATATATATATATATATATATATATATTTATTTATTTATGTGTGTGTGTATATATATGTGTGTATAGATGTAGGTATGGACATGTGTAGGTATGGACATGTGCATGTACATATGTATGTATCTGTGTGTATGTATGGTGATACATGTGCATATATATATGTGTCTATGTATATGTTTGCATATGTACATATTCTTTCTTTTCTAACTTTTTTTTTTTTATATTGTTAATGTTGCGCTGCCGCAACACACGAATTTCCCCCTATGGGGATCAATAAAGAATTATCTTATCTTGTCTTATATCCAAGATATAATAGAATAGAATAGAATATTCCTTTAATCGTCCCACAGTGGGGAAATTTCAACCACTCACAGCAGAAAGTGGACAGAGCGAGAAAAATGATCAAAAATAGAAAAACTAAGAATAAACAGTGTTAAAGATATATATATACAGGTAGGGCTTGTATTATCAAGTTGCACCTAAACAATATGACAATATATAAACATTATAAACATGTGAATATAATAATATAAATATGTATTCATTTTTATATCATTTAGATATCATTTTTCAGTTGAGCTCAAAAATAGACCCTGACGCCTCCTGTCCAAAGTCCTGCGGTGGATCCAGACAGAGGTAAAGCAAGCCCGGCGCTGGAGCGCACGGCGCCAACGCCAGGAGAAACAGATCAATAAATCAGTGAATGTCTGAGACGCCGAGAAACGATGTTAAAATATGTAAGATAACAAGGATAAACAAAAAAGAAACTGAAAGCAAAGATCTCACTCAGGTAAAGCGTGTCTCTATGTGACGTGTGAATGAGAGGGTGAATGGTTGTGCGTGGCAGCTGGGATAGGCTCCAGCGCCCCCCACAAACACAAGTGCAAGATAAGCGGTGGAGAAAATGAACGAATGAATGAATGAATATACGTATATCTATATATAAAACTCTCTCATTGCATCCATTAAATGTTCACTCAAGAAAGAAAGCAGATTGCCATCTGGCTTGACTCTCCTTTTTTTTTTTTTTTTTTTTTTTTTCATTAACTTGAACTCGGCCTCACAGTGTTTTTCAGAGGAGGCGAGAACCAGAGCGCCACGATTTGCCGGAGTGGCATCAGACGCAGACGCCGAAACTCCATGCGGGTTTCGGGCCATCGTCCCGGGTCCTGATCCGTATGGGGGTCGGAGCGCGTCCTCTGTGAATGTACAGGCATCGTTTGGTTTGGCTGAACCCTCGGCGTCCGGGTTCCGGCCACGGCGTGACGCCGGGCCCACAGATCTGTCAGGACCGACGAGGAAAAGTCCTCAGCCTCTGCGGTTTTAAGGATCATCGTAAAGGAGCCTCCACATCCAACTCGCAACGTGTTTTTCACATTAGTCTGGATGCATTTATTCATTTCTATATATATATATATATATATATATATATTTATCCTTTCAATCTTTCGTAACCGCAACTTGTCAGGTTGCCATGACGTTTGCCTGTGGGAAACCCGGGGACGTGGAGGTCATCGAGGGTTTGGTGCAGATCAAGTCGGAAGGAGGGCAGGGCCGGCAGACAAAGCAGGGATTCTGTGCTTCCCTCTCACATAAAATGAATACACACACACACACACACGCACACACACACACACACACACACACACACATACAAGCGCATAAAACGAAGCCATGTCCAATTCTCCTCAATACCCACGTGTAATCACCTGTGTCATCCTCATCGTAAATCTCCACGCGCAGCGGCGGCTTCCCGTTCCATATGGGAACGTGCCCCGCCCCCGTTCCCTCAATCTCGCCTCCACGTCATAAATCCATCGCCGTCTTAGCGGGATCCGTTTCCTGCTCCGTCTCGCGGCGACGCGGGCGAACGGAAGGATCGGGGAAGGCCGGGGATCTCGCAAGATTCGCTGAAGTGATGTTGGAGCGAGGGATTGACCACCAGACGCGGGTTTTCAAGCCCCCTCCCCGGGCAGGAAGTGACATCGGCTGTACGCAGGGAGCGGAAGAAATTGACGAATTGACCGTTCGACCAACTCACCATCTCCCTCACAACAATCTCACTGTGGGAAAGAGGTCGGTGTGTAAAACAATGACGTCCGTGTTGTTTACGCGACGGGACAAACCGAGGGTTTCTATTTCACTGGAATCGTCAGTGTTTTCGTTTGCATGATTTCAGCCTGCGGTCAGAGTTGCGACGGACGCTGGAGCCAATCAGAACATAAAGAGCACCCTGTCAGTCACACATCACACAGAGATATACGACCATTCACCATTCCATTCCCATCGTTATACATAGAACCATTCATACATGATAGAGAGACATACAACCATTCACTCTCTCATTCACGTCTGGGTGATTTAGGGTCTCTGA
Source organism: Fistularia tabacaria (assembly GCA_901007705.1). Lineage (NCBI taxonomy): Eukaryota > Metazoa > Chordata > Actinopteri > Syngnathiformes > Fistulariidae > Fistularia > Fistularia tabacaria. The sequence goes on from CAAKHD010001732.1 coordinate 24,566, forward strand.
TGAACCTGCATCATGTGTTAGCGTCGTGGGAGGAATCCGTAGGGGAGAGCAGAGGAAACCAGCATCGAACCAGCGACCATCTTGCCATGAGGCTGAAGCCCTAACCTCCGTTAGCCGCCCAGCGTTTTGGATTCCAGCGTTGCCGGAATGACTATTTAATGACCCCTGACAGAACCGGCCCCCCGAGCTAAGCTAGCTTGCGGGAAGTGGGTTTCTAGATTCCAACGGTGAAGGGGACGGCCTCCTACCGTTGTCATAGAGATCAAGGCAATTAGCGGTTGCACTTTAAACCAAATATCCTGGATATAAAAAAAAAACGAAAATAGCACTAAATCACCACAAATATTGATCTTTGTTTCCCCTCCTGATACATAGAAAACACAGGGGTCATTTTATGGACTTGGCAAATCGACAAACAGGAAATCCAGAAAACGGTGCGGGATGCCGATTGTAGCGAGCGCTCCCCCCCCCCCGGGTCTGGCCCTTGTCGCTCTTTCAAAGGGGTAATAATTTCTGATGGACACAATCGTAAACCGTAAACCGATCCGGCCCCGTCGGGGCGCCCGGTCGACATCCCCGCCGCCGCACGGCTCATTTTATGGAGGAAAAATAACAGATTCCCACTTTAACCCACGGTTGTTTGGGTTGTAGTTACAGCAGAACCCGCCGGTCGCACATCTTCGGAACGCGGCCGGTTTCACACCACGTGGCGAGCTGACGGCCGGAGGAGGACCTTCCTGTCTGCGGGTCGGTCTGCTCGAGGCGGGGGGACCCGGATTGCTCTTCAGAAGCTGTTCAGCGCATTAGCGTGGGCCGCGGCGCCGGTGGTCCGTTCCCCATCCAACCTGGTTTACCCCCCCCCCCCTGCAGGGGCCGCGATCGGATTACCCTCCCCGACATTCGAATTCTATCCACTTACAAATTGCGACAAATTCTGAAAATGACTCGGGATGACTTTCAGCCGCCATCTTTTTGTTTCAATCCACCGCGAAGATTAGCGGATTACGTTTCTGATTCAAATCTGATAAAGGAGCTCTGGGTTGGGCCGGTGGGGGGGAGGTTTCATTTTCAGCTCAAAAAGAAAGAAACGGGGAAATATGATGCTTCCCCCTGCTTCCCTCGTTAAAACCCCACCGCCCCCACCCTTTACGGAAAGTGCCAGAATGACAAAGTGCGGAAGAAAAGCACGGTGGCAGAAACAAAAAACGAGGGAGTCCCATCAATGTATGAATTTAATTACCGCTCAGAAACGGAGTAGCGGAGTAATGAAGAAAAGGTGGATGTGCGAGATACCTGCATAATTCATTTGGCTCTCCCTGGTTTTAACGCCGACTCCTCCAACGCCGCCGCTGTGGATTCCCCACCGCTTTTACTCTGATCTATGATCAATAATTTCTCCCTCGGCCGAGGCAGCTCGCGTAGTCGGGGGGATTATCTGCGCGCCGCAGAGTCAGAACTTGGCCGGCGGAGACGAGCGCAGGTGGTTGGAGTCGGAGCGAGGGCTTGACGTCAAAACCCAGGTTGAGCCTTCGGTGCATTCATTGCTACGTTCTCGGGGAGCCGGTTGCCAAACACAATAAGCCGTGCAGGGCCGCAGGACGTCCTGGGCGGGCAGTGATGCGCGGTATGCTCAAAAAGGAGCATTTATGGGCGAAGATGGAGAAGAAGGAGAAGATAACATGGCGTCGGTTTGATCAAGGAGAAGAATTCTCCGTCCGCATGTCGCCATGTGTTTAATGGCCGCTCTGACTGCCGCCATATTTGTTATTGTCTCATGCACAGATATTATGTCCAAATGTTGGATTTTGCTTCACTTTATCTTCATTTTATATATTCATAGATGTTGGATCCGTTCTAGGATGCTTTGCTAACCCTCCAATTGCTCCTCGGGGACAAAAAAGTTTCTCTGAAATTATCTGAAACTGAACCTAGAACTTGAAAGTGAACTCTAACCTCTGCACTGCCCCTAGTGGGGGAATTGCTTAAATGGCAAATGGTCCCCCACTTATTTAGCGTTTTAATCGACTTGCAGCTAAAGGCGCTAACCAGGCCGTCGATAGCTTTCAGAGTTCAGAGTCTTTCCCAATGACTGTTAGGCATGCAGACAGGATGCGCTGGGGAATCGAACCCCCAACCTTCCGCTGTACCAACTGAGCTAGCGCCGCCGCAGCTTAACAACCATGGCGACGTGAAGTACTCATGGGAAGCATATTGGAACGTTTGGAACGGTTGTACCTCGAGGGGCGTTTGCTGCAACCCTCGGAAAAAATCTAAAAAAACAAAACACGGCGCACATACGGTCGGCATCGGAAGCCTCAGAATGCGCGGAATCGAAAACAGGACGTGGGTTCCGGGTATAAATCTCTCGTAAACACAGGTTGTTATAAATGTCCAAGCGACCCAACGGGTGCTTCTTTTTGTTTCCGATGAAGGAAAAAAGCAACACATGTGGGGATATGTACTCAAAAGTTGCTGGAGATGCAGTGAATATCAGCAGGCTGTGGCGCGCTATCTTCCTCCCGCTGCAGGACTTTGACTTTCAAACAGCCTCCTTGCCTCCTTTACAGAGCCTTAAAGTATTCACAAGGGCGAATTCCTGGGATTTTTTATTTTTATTTTTATTACGAACTCGCAATTGCCCGGCGCTATTGGGCGCGGAAATGTTTTACGTGAACATCGGGGTTGTTGTTTGCTTCCGCTGCAGAGCGTGCACGTTGACCTAGGGCCGGCAGAACCCGCGCGCACGTGTGTCTGAAGGCATGAATACCAACGTTCGCAGACGCAGGAATTCTCAAAGGGACAGTTTTACTGGTGGCGACGGGAGACAGAAGGGAAATTTTTTTTGTTTTTAGCTTTTATCACCGACGCCGGGCGTAAACAATCACAGGGTGGAAAATAATAAAACTAAAAACTGAAAAGGATCAGACTTTAACTGCAGAACAACGACGCTGGCCCTTGTGTGACTGTGACATCGACCGTGTGTTTTTTTTTCGTCCGCTTCTGAAATTCAGTCGCGCTGCTAACCGACAAACAAACATGGCCGCTGTTCATGTAGCTACATTTCATGTAAACATCCCACGGTCCTGAGTCTCTGATCCATCTTCTTTTTTTTTTTAGGTATGTTCTGAAGTGGTGAAATGTTTGCTTTGGAGGTCGCTGCTGGGTCCATAACTTTATGACTTTATTTTGAGTTTGAAAGCATGAATTAAAAAAGAAAACAAACAAGTCGTCGGCAAACACGCGTATTTTTCTGAAACAGACCCGCCGATTTAAGTGAAGGAATGCAAGCTGGTGCAGTGTCCGAGTGGGGATCCACGTGCACGCATGCGTGCGTGTGTGTGTGTAGGATGGCAGGGTTTGGTTTGTTTGAAACTCGACCCGCCGCCCGGTCGAACCCATGAAGGGCCCCTTTCATGTCCCTTTCCCCTGCGGAGTCGGACCCGAATCGTCCGGGCCTGAATCAAGTGCTTCCTTATGCCAAATGTTTAGCGGGGCACTTAAGAATATTAAACAGTCGCTCTGCGAGGCCGGGCCGCGCTGTCACGGCGTAGCTGACATTTCTAACGCCAACCTAGCCCACAGATTTAATCCCAGGCGAACCCGCGTACCTGGACGTGCCCGATTGGCCTCGGCATAACAAATTGTACCGTTTGTTTTCTCTCACAGCTTCATCCTGTTTCTTCTGGGACCATGTGTGCCAGATGGAATAGTCATCATCTGGCACTTGCGGGATAGTCACAAGGGCGGGAGGAAGATGAGGGGAATGGATGTGCATTCCACACTCAGGAATGCTGGGATATTTTATAGGACTTGGGAGCTGTTGTGACGGTCTCCTGTGTGGCGGGCGTATGTTTAACCATCCGCATCCCCACAAAAACAAGCTTTGACGACGCTCTCCCTCCTTAATTTTTTTTTTTCCGTCTCAGAAATGAACTCCGTCTCGGAGTGAGTAATGGGATGCGAGACCAGAGCCGACGCTCGGAAGCGAAGCATCCTGCTTTCCCAAAGTAAGTATGTCTGCCGGCCGCAAGAATGGGACCGCGCACAACACCCGGCGGAACATGTCTACGCTTCTAACCTCAGGAAGACAAAACGCCGTCTCGGCGAGGGGCCCCCGTGCGCCCGCGTCCTCGCAACTCAGACGCGTGCGCGTCTGTTGCGCCGTGCGTGTTTTGAAGGGCCCATAAATGCTGTAGAACTAATGTGTTTAAGCTAAAATGGAAAATGTGTTTTGACCCTTCAATGAATAACAGCTGTGCGCTTGTGATTTAGTGGACAGGTTCAGAAACTACCTTTAAGTGTGTGTGTGAGTGTGTGTGTGTGTGTGTGTGTGTGTGTGTGTGTGTGTGTGTGTGTGTGTGTGTGTGTGTGCGAGCGTGCACATTGTCTCCAGCTGGACGCGTATTAGCACGTTTTCTCAGATACTTAAAGGCATTTGTTACTCGGCCACGGCCCCGAGGGAGTGTGTTTTCCCGCGGCGGGGGGAATCCCTCGGAATTCGGGCAGATTTCAAATCCAACATGAAGGATGAACGGAACAGGTTTTTTTTTTTTTTTTGGGTTGCCTGTTCAAGGTCAACGTCGCCTTGACCTCAAGGTCGTGCCGCTCATATGAACGCAATAACTCAGAGACAACAGGAGGGATTGTTTTTCAAAACGTGTAGGCGCTCGAGCTGGAGGGTGACGAGGCGGATTTTTTTTCTTTTGTTGCTGTTCAAGGTCGCAGCGACCTTGAACATTCCAGGTCCGGCGAATCCCTATTTTCCCCGTTAGCACCCGCGCTACGCGAAATAAAACCTGCCGATCAACTTCCAAATCTGCACGTTTTCGCGGAAATTACACACATCTCGTTTCCAGGTCATCCAGAGTCAGGCGACGCCCCCCACCTCCCCTCCACCCGCGGACCTACCGACTCGAAAGCTATGCGGAAAATGTTTTCTCGGGAGCTGCGCCGGCCCGCGCACGACCCCCCCGGGAGCCGAGGGGGAAACCGCTAGTGTTCATATTTTTTTGGCGGGTATCGTTTTTTACCTCTGCCGCTGAGCGCGGTGTGACGGGGGAAGGGACGACGACGGTTGGACGGCGAAAGGGATTGTTTTCCCCTCCGTGACAAGTGTTTCCTAACAACTCCCAGAACATCGCTTCTATCAAGTTCAGCTGCGGGACGGATGAGAACCCGCTGATTTGTTTTTCCCGGGGGTTGGATTTGTCTTTGGAGTGGAAACACGAGGTGATGCTTTTATTATCTTGCACTGTCGCGGCAACATGTGTATTTTCGCAGCTGAGGAGTCCATTAAAATGTAGGATTTTTTTGGCGGTGGAGTGATAGCACCGCCCATAAATACATTTGTTTTTATTCATCGATGTACTCGCCTAAATTATTTGTTTATGCAACGTGAAGGAATGACGGCCTCTCATTCGTCATGCATTAGCACAGTTGGAGATTACATGTCGTATCATGCAAGCTAACACTGCAGAAAGCAGTCAGAGATGATAACGCGCACACACAATCATTGCTCGCATGCATCTTTTTATTACAATTCTTCGAGGTCCCGAGGCGGGTCTGTTGTTCGACTGGAGAAATTTTTTGTTTGTTTACGAAGATAAATCCTATTGTCCGCGTTAATCGGAAGCAGGACGCACGCGGTTTGTTCCTAATTAGCAACCCCGGGACTGTTCTCATGGAAGGGACACTGAGCTGCGGGGTGAACATATGCATGCACACACAAACACACAAACACAAACACATATCCACGTATGCTTCTGTTGCAAGGGACGGTCAGCGGCCCCGAGTGATGTCTTCAAAACAATTTTAATCCCTGTTCATGTGAAAGGCGGTAGCAGATGCTCTGTTGTCGTCGGCACCGGATGAAGACCATTCCTCGGTTCCGTCACGTCGGACCCGGCGCCATCTTGGAGTCGGTTCGCGCCGTAAAATCTGTCGACGTGTCTGTGCCATTCCGCCCACATTCAAAGCACGCGTTAAATCATCAATTCATTCGTTCATTCACACACAACTTACTGCGTTATGTCTTGTATCGCTGCTCTGGGCTGTCGAACAAGTATCAGGAAGCTAACTTTGTTCCATTCTCTCAGAGTGGAATGACAATGAAAATCCTTGCGTCTTTGAGTCATTCATTCATTCATTCTCCGTAACGATGATGCTAAATAAGATAAGATAATACTTTATTGATCCCCATCGGGGAAATTCATTTGTCGCAGCAGCGCAACAATAACAGTGTCAAAAAAAGACAACATATAAATAAGCACTAAACAATTAAAAGCAATATTAACATTTACAAAAAAAAATGATAAGGGCAGCAGCAGCACGATGCACAGTAAAAAAAAGGCGGCGCAAAAGATGCATTCATTCAGTCATTCATTCAATCATTCATTTATTCAACTGTTCTTTATAAAGCTTGTGCAAAATGATAAGGGCAGCAGCAACACAATAAATAGCAGAAAAGGCAGAGCACAAGAAGTATTCATTCATTCATTCAGTCAGTCATCCGTTCATTCATTTTCTATTCCACTTATCCTAAACTACAAGGGCAGCATTCACACAGTATACAGTAAAAAAGGTGGAGCAAAAGATGTATTCATTCATTCTTTATACCGCTGACACTAAATGATAAGGGTAGCAACAACACAATAAACAGCAGAAAAGGCAGAGCACAAAGAACATTCATTCATTCATTCATTCATTCAGTCATTCGTTCTGTACCACTTATCAATGATAAGGGCAGCAGCAGTAAAATATACAGTAAAAAAGGCAGAGCACACGATTAATTAATTAACTAATTCATTCATTCATTCGTTCATCATTCATTCATTCATTCATTCATTATCTATATCGCTCCATAGAAAGCCCTGCACCGGGGGAGCAGATGAGGGTTTAGTGTCTTGCTCAACAGCACTTGGACAGGCTGGGAGGAGCCCAGGAATCGGAGCAGGAATGCTCGGTTCCAAGGGCGACCGCTCCGACCCCCCCGAGCCAAGAAAACAGCTGACCGGTGACAATGATAGTTTTGAAAGAAGTACCTGGCAATGGGCGGGGCTTATGAGTCCCACCAATCACAAAGCAAAGGTTCCTATGGAACCGTGAAAAGACCCTGCCTCTGAGAAGGACCAAAAATGGTTTCCTGAAACCAGTAGATCCACGTCCAAAAACGCACGAAGAACCGGCCTGGTTCATAAAAATAATTCCAGGAACTGGAGAAAGTTCTTTCAGCAGCGTATTTTACAAAGTTGGCTGATATTTAGAGAATGAATGAATGAATGAACACGTTTTCAGAGCTCAAATATGCTCAGGTGTCCACGTGACTGTGAATATAATCGGATGTCGGATGCTTCGCGGGCGTTTGAGGCCCGAGCTGCTTCGGGAGCAGATGGACGGGGGCTCCCGCGCATGCTTGAACGGGCCGGTCTGTAGCAGAGCTGGCAAAATACAGGCTCCGACTGCCGCTGGAATTCCAGACAGTTCCGGACACACTCCTGTCATCTGGGCGGAGGAGTCCGCGAGGACAGCGTTTGGACTCACGGGCAAACGGACGGACGAAAGCAACACGAGAAGTACAGCGTGTCGACGGAGTTTACGATCAGCCATTTTGCAAACAGGCAGCAGCAACGTGATAGTATAATTGTGTAATAAATTAAATTTAACGTCTGCATGGGTTCTACGGGGGGGGGGGGGGGGGCCGGGGGGGGGGGAGGGGGACCCCTTGGAACCCAACATTCCGGGTCCCATTCCCCCCCCCCCCCCAGCATGCCCCCTTTCCCTCCTTTTCCCCCCGGTTCTTCCATGGGGGGTTAAAAGCAGGG
>CAAKHD010001734.1:24333-45486 GCA_901007705.1 Fistularia tabacaria
AAAAAGAAAAACTAAACCCCATGGCAATTACACGCGAAGGTTTTTGGAAGTCAGAAACCCGATTGCCCCCCCCCCCCCCCGAAAGAGGTCCAAATGGTACGTTTCGCCAGGGGCCGAACCAACGTGCGCCCGATGGATATGAATGCGTGAAATAGAAAGCGAGCGGAACGGGAGGAGACGTTCCGGCGCTCGACGTTCCAACATGCCCGACAGTAAACGCCTGATAAAACTCCTGACTTGTTTATTAGACGGATGGTATTTTCATTTTCCCTCGCCGGGCACGTCGGGCGTGCGCGGAACTCTCACCCTCCCGCTACAACCCCCCTCATCCTCCACCCACCCCCCTCCCCCGCCCCTCCCGGGTGTAGCTCTCGACGCTGAACCAAAGAAAACAAGTGAAATCCGGCCAATCCCTGAAGTGTAATAGCATGGTAATAACACATTAATAACATAGTCATAACACTGTAGTAATAATAATAATAATATATATCCTCTCGTTGGCACCTATGCTGATGTTTTTGGACCGTAGGAGGAAGATGGAGAACCGGATCGGAACCGTCAAACCTTTCGCTATGGGGTTTACGCTGCACCAGGTGTGTTTATAGGCGGGTGCTACATGCTACAATGCTAAGGACATTGGGTCTTAATCCATCCATGTTTATGAAAAATGGATATGTATCACAAAATTCAACATCCCAGAACTGTCATACATAACATATGTATTACTGAAATGTGATATTTATTTACAAATATATATGACACAATATTCAACTTCCCGAAATTGCTCATATATAACATATATTACTTATGTTTATTGTAATTACCTTTGTATGTGTCTCAAAGTTCAACTTTCCATAATTGCTTATCATAACATATTTATTATTGATATGTAATAATTACTCATATATAATCAGAAAGAATTGCCAATACATAACTTACATATTACTTATATATAATCAATTACTCATATATATGTATGTTATCGTTAATCTTCCAAGATTGCTTATATATAACATATATTACTAATATATGATGATTTCTTATTCATATGTCCCTGAATTGCTTATATATCACTTATGTATATAATTAGTCATATATATGTCCTGGAGAACTTCCCAGAATTGCTCATAATATAACTTATAAATTACATACATATAATAATTTCTTCTGTATATGTCACAAAGTTCAACTTCCTAGAATTGCTTATATACCACTGATATGTAATGAATAATTACATATATATGCATACACATATATATTTAGAATTATTACATACATACCTGTTAATTATAAAGCTCAATATTCCGAAACTGCTGCTTATGTCATTTATAGATTACTTACATATCGCAATTAATTTATGATTATCAAGTAATTAATAAATTACTAATACGTCTATGTGTCTTATCAGTTGAATATTAATTTCAAAGAAATCCTGTGCATAGAAATATCACATCTATTTTTATTTAATCACTCATATTGCTATGTTTCTATAATTCTATAATGTTTCTATAATTTCTCTCTCTCTCTCAATATATATATATATATATATTTTTTTTTTCTTCTATTTTTTCTTTTTTATTATTTTCTTTTCCTTGAGGTTGTGTGCCAGATCGAGTTCTCCGTGTTTCCCATTTCGCTCGTTACGTAATTCCCGGGCTTCTGAACGAAGGCGGCGGGTTCGGCACATTTCAGCCGTCCGAAGGCGGCGTCTCGGTTTTGCTCCCGCCATTAATCTGGATCGCATGTCCGCGTCTGCTTTTCCAGTTACCGTTCCGTTCTTTTATCGGATCGCCGGCTCCGATTTCGAATTCTGACTGACGGCCCGTCCTTCCGCCCGTCCGTCCATCCTGTCCATCCATCTGTGCCCCGTCAAGCAGGAATATTGTGCGCGTCGTCCCCTTTTGCGGCAGCTGATAAACAAAGTGAGCCAGAACCCGTCTGGGTTTAACCCCCCCCCAGATATCTGGGATAACATCGACCTAATTAGGTGCTCCGGCTAATCGCTATCTTTATACACAAAGTCCTTTGGACCCACGCAGGAGAACATGGAGACCCTAGAGAAAGAAAGCCCAGGCATGAGAACATGGAATGAATGCAAGCAGGAGAACATGCAGAGAACCCATGGAGGACACAGTGGAGGAAACCCAGGCAGGAGAACTTTCAGAGAGCCCAGGCAGGAGAACGTGGTGAACCCAGGCAGGAGAACTTTGTAAATCCAGGCATGACTGCATAGAAACCAAATGAGCAGAACATGGAGAGAATCCAGGCAAGAGAACAAGGAGACAACCCAGCCAGGAGAACTCAGAGAGAACCCAAGCAGGAGAACATGTTGAGAGCCCAGGCAAGAGAACTCGGAGAGAACCCAAGCAGGGGAACATGGCAGTAACCAAGGCAAGAGAACCAGGAGAAAGGCCAGGCAGGAGAACATGGAACAAACCCACGCAGGAGAGCATGGAGAGAACCTAGGCAGGAGACCTTTCAGAGAGCCCAGGCAGGAGAACATGGAGATGACCCTGGCAAGAGAGCATATGGAGAACCCGCACAGTCGACTGCCAGAATAGAACCAAGAACCTCACTCGCCTGGGTTGCCAAGGTGCTGACCTCTCCAACGACCTTTATTTTCCCACAAAAGGAAAACAGGGCGAGCTCCTCGTGCACTGTCCTCAAGTGAGGCCACGGAAGTGCAGGAGCTCGAGGGCCGTGGAGTAAAGTCGCCGCAACCTCGAAAACCAACAACGCCAGGTCTTGAGATCCTGAGATCTCCACCAGGCTCTTCTCTCGGTACCAGGATGTAACATCCCCATATTAGGACAGGCAGAGTATCTGTAAACTCCCGCACAACTATCCCGTAAACTCCATAATGTCATTTCAAGGCAAGCGACTCAGCATCCTGGTGGCTTGAAGCCCTGAGCCTGGAACGTCTCTTTCTGAGTTTCGCTCGACAACCCAGAGAATGTCAAGTACGTCCTCAAATTGGGACGTGAGGTTTTTACCCTGGTGCATTCCATTCATCCCCCAATGTGAAACAACAGTCGTGAAGTCCTTGAACGAGGACACGGAGCATACTATTATTGTTTTTTTCTTTAACACTGACTATTGCAGCTTGCGGCCACAAGCATGTGCTGAAGAATGTCATGACACAAGACAAAGCAAGGAGATCTCAAAGCGGCACTTCCTCTTACAAGTACAGGAGTCCACAAGAGGTCAGTGGAATAGAATCGAATCCCTGACTAGTCAGGTACTTTTAAAAAACACAGAAGAGGGGGAAAAGTCGGAGGTACGTAGTGTAGAACAGGAGGTGCAGAGGAGTCTGAGCATAACAAGGTCACAAGAGGTCAGCAAAACAAAACCAGATCCCTGACTTGTCAAGTACTTCTAATAACTACAGAAGAGGACAAGAAGTCAGGGGTACGTAGTGAAGAGGAGTCAGAGTGACAACCTTGTGCGAGGTCACAAGAGGTCAACTGAATAGAATCAAATCCCTAACTTGTCAGGTACTTCTTAAGACTACAGATGAGGGGGAAGAGTCAAAGGTATGTAGTGCAGAACAGGAGGTGCAGAGGAGCCAGAGGGTAACGTCCTGGTACTAGGACACAAGGTCACAAGAGTTCACAACAGGTCAGCAACACAATCAAATCCCTGACTAATCAGGCACTTCATACGACTCCAGAAGAGAAGTTGGAGGTATGTAGTGCAGAGGAGGAGATGCAGAGGAGTCAGAGCGTGACATCCTCATACGAGGAAAGGTCACAAGATGTCACAAGAGGCCAGTAGAATAGAATCAAATATCTGAGTAGCCAGCTACTTCTAAAACCTGCAGAGGGGGAAAAGTCGGAGGTACATAGTGCAAAACAGGCGATCCAGAGGAGTTCGAGCGTAACAAGGTCACAAGAGGTCAGCAGAATTGAACCAGATCCCTGGCTCGTCAGGTACTTCTAATAACTACAGAAGAGGACACCAAGTCAGGGATACGTAGTGCAGAGGAGTATAGAGAGTGACGACCTTGTGCGAGGTCACAAGAGGTCAACGGAATAGAATCAAATCCCTGACCTGTCAGGTACTTGTTAAGACTATAGAAGAGGAGGACAAGTTGGAGCCAGGTATTTCAGAGGAGGTGCCTAGGAGCCGGAGTTCACAAGAAGTCACAAGAGGTCAGCAGAACGCAATCAAATCCCTGAGTAATCAGGTACTTCTTAAGACCGCAGAAGAGGGGGACAAGTCGGAGGCATCTAGTGCAGAGGAGTCAGAGCGTGACATCCTCATAAGAGGATAGAAGGTCACAAGACGTCATGAGGTCAGTGGAATAGAACCAGATCCTTGACTTGTCAGGTACTTCTAATAACTACCAAAGAGGACAACAAGTCGGGGGTACATTTTGCTGAGGAGGTAGAGTGGGGTGAACCTCTACGAGGTCACACGAGGTCATCAGAATAAAATCAAATCCCTGACTAGTCAGGAACTTTGAAAAAAATCAAAGAAGAGGGGGACAAGTCGGAGGTGCGTAGTGCAGAACAGGAGGTGCAGAGGAGTCAGAGCATAACAAGGTTGCAAGAGGTCAGCAGACTAGAACCAGATCCCTAACTTGTCAGGTACTTCTAATGACTACAGAAGAGGACAACAAGTTGGGTGTACGCAGGGCCGAGAAGTCAGAGCACGTTGTGCTTGCACGAGGACTTAGCTCAGAGGCTAACGGACACCCCGAGGGGAGCAAAGCCCTCGCAGGCCGGCGGCAGATAAGATGGTCCATGGTAAAGGTTGGGAGGGAAACCGCAGGCGCCAGCGACGTCACCAGTGGGATAAACACGCCACTCGAAGGGTGGGGGGAGGAGAGCCGAGGAGCGGGCGAGGGTCCGGCGTGTTCCGCGGCTTCTGCTGGCGCAGGGCGCCGGGCGCCAAGGCGGCCCCTCGACTCCGCACTTTTTCGCGAGGCAGGGCTGCTCAGCGCAGCTCATCAGCGGGAGGTGATGATGTACGGGGGGTGTAAATAGAGCGGGGGGGGGCTATTTATAGCGGCATCTGGACGCAGGGAAAGCAGCCCGGGGTTGGGGTCACACACACACACACACACACACGTGCACACGCATACGTGCACAGCTTCCACAGGGCGCATTAGAGCCTGCTACCACCCGGGACGGGATCCAGTCCCACTCCACGCTGTAAAATGTTAGCAGCTCGCAGCGCTTCGAAATAATCTAGGCCACCGCAGTCCCGGCACATATTACAACTACTTTGAAATCGTATAAACACGTTTTATATGATATATGAATTATAACATATAATTTCTTCATGTTTTTCAGAAAACAAAGAGAAAGTCAATTGTTGACTAAGGAGTTTGTTTAGGGGGGAAAATGGCCGAAAAAATGAATTGGGCAATCACTTTTAAAGGGTGACGATATGTATATCAATACACGCACAGGGTGAGGTTTAAAATCAAGAAAATAGGTCCTAATAACCTCTGCAGAAAATAGCTTACATTTTGAAATGATTATCGCTTTATGTAGATATATATATTTTTTATTTTATTCAACTTTTTTATAGCAGAAACCATGGGGGTAAGGGAATTAAGAGGAGATGACAGACAAGAGAGATGTATTTTTCATTTATTATTATTTTATCATTCTTTATTTTTGATACATTAATTTTTTCATGTTCATTTTTGATATATTTACAAAAAAATCCATTAATCATTTTTTATTTGCATTTATTTTTTTAATGTTCATTTTCAATCGATGGAAGCATGGGAGCGAGGGAATGATGAAGGCAAAAGAGGAGATGTATTTTTCATTTATGATTATTTTATTATTTTTTATTTTGATATATTTATTTTTTATGTCTATTATTATATATGCACGAAAAAAATCAAATCATCATAACTTTTTTTTATTTACATATATTTTTTAATTCTCATTTTCTATGGCAGGAAAAATGAGAGTGAGGAAACAAAGACAAGAATTCTAATCAAAAATATGGTTAAAAACCAACAGAATTGCAAGAACCTCAGCAGAAAATTGGCTTCAAATGGGGAAAAAAAAAATTACATTAAAAAAATGTAATTATGATTTTTTAAAATTAGAATAATTTTTAACTTTATTTATTAATTATTCATTTACATCCATTTTTTTTATGTATTTACTAAAGATCCAGTTGTCATTTGTTTTATTGATATTTATTTTTTGATGATTTTTTTTATGTGCGTTTTCTATGGCAAGAAGCATGGGAGCGAGGAAACGATGAAGGCAAGAGTGGTTTGAGAGGAGGGAAATTAAAAATAAACAAATTGGGATAAAAAAAACAACAGAATTGGAAGAAACTCGGCAGAAAATTGGCGTCAAATGGGAAAAAAAAACAAATCATGTTATTATTAAAAAAATCAAATCTTGATTTTTAAATATGTAGAATTACTTTTGATTTTTATGTATTTGTTTACATTCATTTTTTAAATATATTTACAAAAACTCCAATTAATATCATTTGTTTACATTTACATTTATGATGGATGTTATTTTTTTAATGTTCATTTTTTATGGCAGGAAGCATGGGAGCGAGGAAACGATGAAACCAAGAGAGGTCTGAGGGTAGGGAAAATTTAGAATTAAAAAAAAAATGTTTGAAAATCAAAAGAATTGGAATGAGCTCCGCAGAAAATTGGCTTAATGTGGGAAAAAATATATATATTAAAAAAAATAAAATTATTATGATTCTTTTTAATTTAGTAATCTAATTTTATTTAATTTTTAATTTATTTTTTATTTGTTACTATTTTATTTATTGATTGATTTATTTGCTTTCATTTTTTAAGTATATATTTACAAAAAAAATCCAGTTATCATTTTTTTTATACAGATACATTTTTTTTTAGATATTTTTTTGAATGTTCATTTTCTATTGCAGGAAGCATGGGCGCGAGGAAACGAACGTTAGGATGCCATGAACCTGGCGCGGATCCGCACCGGGCCAATCACAGGACGTCTCTTTGGGTTTACGATCGAACTCGAGAGATGAGCGAGAAACAGAAAATCCATCCGTGCGGCTGCAGGTACTGAGACGACCCCTCGTGAACGCGGGAGCGCGCCACCGCCACCGCCGCCGCCACCGCCACCGCCACCGTCGCGTCGGGTTCTATTGTTCGCTTCCAATTTTAGATGTTCCAGTTCTGTCCGGCAGGACGGCACCTGTTGCCCGGCCGCCTGGACGAGCGGCTGGCGGTTGGTCATCTTCCCCTCTTTCCCGCTCCATCTCTGTTTGTTTGTTTTTGTTTTTATTGTCAGGGTGGCGCTGCCGCCGCCGCTCATCCCACGTCCTGGTTTTTTCCCCCTCAGACTCAGGTTATTACAGTGTTATTAATGCAGCGCTAGATGTTGCCAGACCAAGATGTGTGTGTGTGTGTGTGTGTTTGTGTGTGTGTGTGTGTGTTTATGTGTGTGTGTGTGTGTGTGTGAGCGCGGAGTCCGGTGTTAATGATAAATCATATTTTGGGGTTATTATTAGACACACACATCGGGCCGCTAACAGTTTGGATGACCTTCCTCCTCCGGGAGGCCACAGTTTGAACTCCAAGGTTGAGAAGAAGAATAATAATAAAATTAACGCCAGCTGTCACTTTTTTTTAAAAATTGATTTTTGTTACTTTTATTGTTTTTATTTTTATTATTTCCTTTTTTCCTTTTGTATAAATATATATGTCTATGTGGTGACCCTCAGTGTCGAGTAACGTGCATTAAATAAAATGTATTATATTAATTATGATTATTTTAAAAGTAAAAATAATTAAATTATAAGTTTTGAATAATTATATCATCAAAATTAATATTTGTCAAAATTAGAATTTTAGCTTTTTACTTTTTGAGATTTCATTTTTGGATTTATACAATATTCTTATTGTTATTATTGTTATTACTGATGATGTTGAGTGGAATATTGTGTGTGTGTGTGTGTGTGTTTGTGTGTGTTTGCGTGTGTGTGTGTGTGTGTACATAACAAATACAAGGTTGACTAGATATAACAAGAGTTTTATTGTGACCGTACAGATTTTATTGATATAAAGATTCATACAAACTCATGAACGCGAGTAACAATCCTATTCACGTCACTGACAATATTCTCAATGTAATGACATGTTAATAAGCGAGCGGTTGCGCTGAGACATTTACAGGCCAGATGTTGCAGCAGAACACACACACACTTTGGTATTTCGGACTATAAAATCGATCTCTCACACACACACATATTTACACACTCTGGAATTTGTACAAGTGATACTTATGAACAGAGCACCCTGAAACTTAAGCCTTTCGTCACAAAAATCAAATGTTATTACACTGTTATTACAACTTTTATCTCTCGCATCAAAAACAAATGTTATGAAACTGTTATTACAACATTCATCGCGCTCGGCAAAAATCATGTCACTACAGTGTCGTTACAACATTGATCTCGCGCGCAAATATCAAATGTTATCACACTGTTGTTACAGCTTTCATCTCAAGTCAAAATGTTACTACACTGTTATAACAACATTGATCGCTCGCGTCGAAAATCTAATATTTTTACAGTTATTACACCATTGATCGCTGGCATTGAAAATCAAATGTTACTACACTGTTATTACAACATTGATCTCTCTCTCGGGGTCAATGTCAAATGTTATTACACTGTTATTACAACTTTCATCTGGCACGTCAAAAATAAAATGTTACGACACTGTTATTGCAACATTCACCTCTCGCCCCGGCCCTCCCGCAGCGGCTCCCCCTCCACGCCGCCCGCCTCGCGCACCTTCCTGGCCTCCTTCTCTGCCTCCTCCGCCCTCCGCCTCTCCTCCCGCTCCGTCTCAGCCAGCCAGGGCCCGCCCAGGTAGCTGAGGATCTCCTCGGGGCCGCCGCGGTTCTCCGGCCGCGGGTGGAGCAGCTCGCGGAGGAGCGTCATGACGAGCGGCGTGAGGCCCTTGAACTGCGACGGCGGAGGGTTCTTCCGCTGGTTGGCCTTCATGAGCTCGTAAGTGTCCTCCTCCGGGTCGCTCCCGGCGTCTTCCTCCCTCCGGGCTTCCAGGCGGAACCACTCGGTGAACCTGCGGTAGCCCCGGTCGTCCGCCGTGCTCTCCTCCCAGGGGAAGCAGCCCGTCAGCAGGCAGTAGACCAGGACCCCCAGGGCCCAGCTGTCGATGGAGGGTTCCACCGTGATCCAGATGTCCTCCTCGTCCTCCTCGTCCCGCTCCTTGGCGGCCTCCACCTCCGGCGTGCAGAACGGCGACTGGTACCAGACGGCGCGCACGGCGGTGCCGGTGGCCCTGGTGAGGCCGAAGTCGCCTAGCTTGACCCAGCGGCAGGCGGCGTCGCACAGGAAGATGTTCTCCGGCTTGATGTCGCGGTGGACGAAGCCCAGGGAGTGGAGGTGGGCAACGGCGCCGCTCAGCTGGGACATCACTCTCTGGACGCACTCCTCGTCCACGCCCACCTGGAGGACGCACAGAAGCGCGAGTGGTGTTTGTGAGTGGAACACTTCTTCCCGGCGATAACCGGCGTACGTGCGTCACCGTGGCATAAAAACGATCTGCCCCCGTCACCCGCCCCTGCCCTCGCTCTTATCGGGACTCTTTTGCCGTTCCTGGCAGGGATGTGCCGGAGCTGCCGGTCTCCTGGGAAAGGTCAAGGGGCAGCATTCCCGGGGAAACTCCTAAAAGCACAAGCTCGTAATACCATGTAGGAGCCTCTGGGTTCAACCAAGGAAGAAGAGAAGGTTCTAGTTCTCTTGCCGTTCGTAGATGGATGAAGACCTTAAATGGGTACGTCCTTGTTAGCATTTTCGCCTGTAGCAATTTGCAAAGGGCACCCCTGGTACAGCATAGTAAGGTGGTTCTGATGTGGTGGTAGACTAGCTTCTCCTGTCTGGCTTCTCCCCAAGTTCTCCGTGTCCCTTCCATGGAGTCATAAAAACAAGTCAGCAGGTCCAATGGAGACTCCAAATGGCCTTTGTACCCTGTGATTTATTGACAGGTGACCAATCCAGGTTAAGCCCCACCTCCCACTCCCAAGTGACTGAGATTGGTTGTTTATCGCGCCGTCAGTGAAGACAAACCTTCTCTGAAGGTAACTTGCATGTTGATGATTTCAAATCTTCGAAAGTTGCAACCTCCTTCGCCCCAAAAACTACTAGTATGGCACCCTTGCCTGATGACATCGCACATCCTACTATGTTTTCTTTGCTGGCCTGAGTTTGATCTGATCCTCTTGAAAATCAATTTTAGGACATAACGAGTAAACATCAAGTGTATGCTAGCGCAAGGCTCGGTCAGGCCATAAGGCTAATGGAGCTAGCCATCCAGCGACCGAGCTACTGACCTCAGACACGATGACACTGTAGAGGTCGCCGTGGAGGCCGGCCTGCTGGGCGAAGACGTAGTGCGTGGGCGTGGAGAAGAAGATGCCGAGGGCGCGGGTGAGGGAGGGGTGTGTGCAGTAGGATAGTGAGAGGTTGTACTCGCGCAGGAAGGCGGCGAGCGAGGTGGAGCTGCGGGGGAAGAACTTCAGGGCCATTGGGGTTCCTGGGAGGCCAAAGACAACCACAACCAATGATTTGACGGGACAACGACGCCATCAATCAGACATTGTAAGCTAAGAATTCTTTGCTAGCTGACGATCACTCAACGGTTTCCCGCGCGAGCTCCGACAACCTTTGACCTCCAGACTGACCTCTCTTCCTGTGCAGCGCCAGCATGACCTTGCCGTAGGACCCCTCGCCCAGCAGCTTCACCACCCGGAAGTGGTCGGACACCTTGAGGCTGGACATGGACTGGGCCGACAGGAAGCAGAGTTCGTCCAGCTCCTGGGCTGCTGCAGCCTGTAGGACGCACACACATGCACATAGGATTCGGGGCGGGCGATTGCTAAAGTTTATGAGCCACGATTGCGCTCAGTGGACCCCAAAACTTGGGTTTCTCTTTTTCCACCGGACCATCCTGGTAGCCGGAGCATCTGCGGCTGTCAATCACTCCCCTGCTACCACCGCCACAAATTGGGGATCGGCGAGCGGGAGATAATCACATCCCCGTCCTAACATTAGCGCGCCCACGTAGGGGACGGTTGCGTAACGGCGGCCAGTGATCCCATGAGCCCCCCCCGGCTCACGGCGACATCAATTAAACAGTTGCTAGCGATCGCCGCGCTGTTTGTTCAGGACCGCAGGCTTTATCCTGGTTGCGTTACGACCTCTGGCATACGAGTCACCTTTTTCGTCTCAAAATTGAAACGTTAGCATTTGACTTTGGCGCCCTCCAGAGGCAGGATGGCTCAGGATGCGACCCGAATGAGGACAAGATGCAAGGCTAATGATTGTTGCTAGTGTCTGCTTTGCTTTTCCTGAAAATAAGTTAGAGATAGCTGCCTTCTGTGACATTAAATTAAACCGTTGCTAGCGATCACTGGGCTGTTTGTTCAGGACTGCAGGCCTCATCCTGGTTGCGTAACAACCTCTGGCATTCCAGCCGTCCCCGTACGAGGACGTCACCTTTTCACGTCTCAAAATTGAAATATTAGCATTTAAATTTGGCGTCTTCCAGTGGCAGCAAACGGAACGGCGCCCAAGGATGTGACGACATACAACAGCGACCCGAACAAGGCAAGACTAATTATTGTTGCTAGTGTTTGCTTTGCTCTTTTGAAGCTGAATTAGCAATACCAGCTAGCCGCCACGTGGCTATCACTAAGTACCCGTTTGAGGATACTGGGACTTAATGGGGAGGGCGGAAAATAACAGTTATAGGAATATAAATATTGATCGTCCCCATTTGAGGACCTTGATAGGCTGAGAAAGCAATTGTCGGAAATTGTTTGCATCCGACTGGAAGCTCGGAACATTCAGGGAGCATTCACGGGAACTCGTGAACCAACGTGAAAATGTAACAGGGGTGAGACGCGGCAATTTGTACATTTTTTATTATTACTTAAATATCATAATTTTCTATTCCAAAATCATTGCAGAATAATCTATTACAATGAGTTTTGCAGCTATTTTACATTGTTGCGCCTTTATTTAATTTTCTATTAATTTTTCTATTCATTAATTTTTTACTCATTAGCCACTTTCACTTGGTTATTCCTAAAAGAAACTAAATTATTGGAATTTGGCTACATAAAATACACAAAATAATTCAAGAAAAATAGGCAAAAAAATCCAAGTAAAAAATTATTTGAAACAACATTAACCCGGACAAAACTCTCCTCTGACAATTTGCATATAAATCAATAAATGAATAACATTCAAATGAGAGAAGGCTTGCAAATTATAAGCTCGAATCCGATCAATTAAAAAGTAAAAAGAAGAGCAAAATAAGCAAAAACTGGCACGACTGAAAAAAGATCATGAATGTTTGAACAAAATCAAAAGAAAATGATGAGGAAAAATGAGCAAAAAAGTATGAAATAAGATCTTTATTTAGTATAAATATTATTCTTTATCATTAATGTAACTACTGCATTATTGTTGTTATTACCATGCCATTATTATTATTACTACATGAAAAGTCATGCTTCAGTCCTGTCTCTGGACCTTCTCCAAACTTCTGCAGCTTTGCTTCAAAAAACAAAAAATCAGACTTACATTCATTTTCGTTATCGGTTCCCCTGTTCTTCACTCTGCGTTTGAAAACACACACACGGGCAAAAAACACACACACACACGTGCACGCTGTTTCTCCTTGCAGGAATGGCTTCCCCCCTTTGCAAGCCTCCCGTCTGTGACGCCTCCACCTGCCGGACCCGTCCTCTTTATACCGGAGGCTCTCCGATGCCGACTGGTCGAACCTGGACAGCGGCGCTGGTGTCCCTCCCCGGGAGACGTGCACACGTACACGCACGCACACACACAAACACACACACAGCACTATCTCCCTGTGTTTTCCAAGCCTCCTGCCAACGCCCCCCCCCCCAACAAATATGTGTGAACCAGATACAAGGCATTTCAAATCTCACTCTCAGCCCTCACTCCCCTGTGAGCCCCCTTAGACTCCCCCCCCCACGTTCACACACTCACACACACACCGTGCCCCCCCATTCTACTACACTGCAGTGTTAATATCTTACTGTTTCCAATCTGTCATGAAGCTGCACCACGTTCTCCTCCTCCTCCTCCTCCTCCTCCTCAGCTGTCACTCAGCTGAAGAGGCCATCTTTCAATCCGGAACGAGCTGCCGGTCGGATAGAAATAGAAATAAAATCCCTGGAAAATAATGGGGGGGGGGGACCTTAATATCAATAAAAATCCCTATAAAGTAATGAGGAAAAAAATACAATAAATTTGATAAAATCTCTGCAAAATGATGTGGGGGGGGGGGGAAGACCCTAAAATCAATAAAATCTCTCAGAAATAATGAAAAAAAGCTTCAAAATCAATAGAATCCCTGAAACATAATGGAAAAAAAGACCTTAGAATCAATATAATCTGTCAAAGTAATGAGAAAAAGGGCAATAAATTCAATAAATCAATTTAAAAAATGAGGAAAAGGACAATAAAGTCAATAAATCCACTTCAAAAAAATGGCGGGGGAAAGACGTTAAAATCAATGAAGTCGCTTAAATACCTTAAAATCAATAAAATCTATTAGAGTAATGAGGAAAAGGACAATAAATTCAATAAAACCCCTTCAAAATAATGAGGGGGGAAAAGGCCTTACACTCAACGAAATCTCTTTAAAATAATGGAAATGACTTTACATTTAATAAAGTCCCATGATAATGGAGGAAATAATAGCTTGAAATCGTTAGAAATAATGGAAAAATAACTTAAAATCAATAAAATCCCTTGGCAATAATGGGGAAAGCACATTAAAAATCAATAAAGTCCCTCAAAAATAATGGAAAAAGGCCTTAAAATCAATAGAACCCCTTCAAAATATCTAAAATCCATAAAATCCTTGAATAATCATGGGGTTAGAAATACCTTAAAATCAACAAAGTCCATTGAAGTCATGAGGGAAAGGAAAATATGTTCAATAAAAACCCTTCAAAATAATGGTGTCGAGGGGAAGACCTTAAAATCAATTAAATCTCTTAAAACCAATGGAAAAGGACTTTAAAATCAATAAAATCCATTTTAAATGATGGGGATAATACCTTAAAAATAATGGGGGAAATGCGTTAAAATGAACAAGGTCCCACGTAAATAATGGAAAAAGACCTCAAATTTAAATAAAATCCCCTAGAATTATGGGTAAAAACACCATAAAATCTATAAAACATCTTCAAAATATTGGAGAAAAGCCCTGAAAATCAATAAAAACCCTTAAAATCAATGGGGAAGAAGTCCTTAAAAACAATTAAATCCCTTAAAGTAAATGTTTTCCAGACCTTAAAATGTTTAAAATGTTAAAATGTTAAAATCCATGAAAAATAATGGAAAAAGAATTTAAAATCAAAACTATCCTTTAAAAATCATGGGACAAAACCTTAAAATCAATAAAATCTATTGAAAATAATGGAAAAGACTTTAAAATCAATAAAAAAAATGTAAATAAAATGGAAAAAGACCTGAAAATCAATTTAAAAAAATATTCAAAAAACAACGTTAAAAGATGTTTAAATCAATAATATTTATTAAAAATAATGGAAAAAGACCTTAAAAAATGATAAGAATGGTAATAGACCTTAAAATTGATAAAATCCCTTAACTATAATAGAAAAAGACCTTCAAATCATCAAACTCCCTTAAAACCAATAGGGGGGGTACCCGGTTTTTGGGGGAACAATTCTCGGACAGAGTGGAAGGAAAGCGATAAACCATCTGAAACATTAGAATGAAATAAACAAACCAACACAAAGGGACGCCACTTTTCCCAGGCATTTAGCAGGAAACAGGCGACAGCAAGGAGAAATTACAAAACTTCTCTCCTGCACGGGGCCTCCAGACACACACACACACACTCACACACACACACACACACACACACACACACTGCGGGATGCCTGGTGTAATCAGCAGGCATGTTGGAATGAGGGGATCAGGCCAACGAGCTGCGCCCTGATCCCTGGATCTGGCGGGGATCACGTCGCTCCGGGTCTCACGTCCAACTGTTTGGCCCCCTCGAGCGCCCTTGTATGTCCTGAGCGTCTCCGCGGAAGGACCCCCCCTCAACCCCCAACCCATCCTGCTGCCGTCGGCCCCGCAAAACAAAACAAAGTAATGGGGAGAATGTAAATATTATTTAAAAAACAATGCGCCATATTTTGCTGATCTTTCCGTCAGCAAAATTGCCTGAAAATAGGCGGTGAATAATTCTTTAATAATTGAAAAATGTTGGAAATAACCTGGAAAAAAATAGGATCTTGGTTTTGGACAAAAATAAAAATCAAAAGTTTGATTTAAAAAAAAAAAAAAGTTGAAGAGCTACGTAATGACAACTAAATGTCAAAAAATGAACAAGTAAATAAACCTGAAAAGACAGAGAAGAAACAACAACAATAGTTATAATAACAACAATCAGTAAATATATTTTTTCAATGGGTAATAACAAACAAACTGGGAAACACATGATAATAATAATAATATTATAAACATAAATAATGGTAAATAACAAAAATGTGGAATTAATTGTCTTATTGGTTTGTCTTTATTTTAATGTCTGATTTAAAAAGTCAATGAATACATTTTCTGAAAAAATTCCTGAAAAACTGTTAACTGTTGAAAAAAAAAGTTAACTGGCAACAAATAGAAAAATTAAAATAAAGTTATAATCAAAGGAGAAGAAATTATAATGATAATGATAATAATTGTCATTAACTGTCTTGATTTAGAAAAAATCAATCAATGAGTTTTATTTAAAAAGAAAACAAAGAATGAAAAAAGCTGCATCATAACAGGCAAATTGGCAACAAAGTAAAAACTGGATAGAATAAAGTTAGAAATAATAATAATCATAATATAATGAAAGGAGTAAAATAAGAATAAATAACGGAAAATATGAAATTAATTGTAAATAATATTCTCTTTAAATCCTCAAGAAACTAAACTCATTGTAAAAAAATAAAAGCAAACTGACTGTACTGTCAGTCATGTAGACGTTTGCCATCACACAACATGTTACACAACATGAGTACCCAAGGCCGCGGCGTCTCCATGGAGACGCCGATGGCCCCGAGCGTCGAGTGTCTGTAGGCCCGCCATGTCTTCACACCCCCGCCCACCGCCCACCGCTGCGACACCTCCAAGGGTGTCGTCACGTTCTGACACGCCCGACAGCTGAACCCCCCTGCCAGCACCGCTTCCTGGTCGGGGCCTCGACCCCCCCCACCCACACACACACCCTCCATATAGTTGCCCCTGTGTTATGTAACAAAAACACTAACCGCTGCTATCACGACGGCTCTCTGGTTACAAACCTGCTGTGTTATGGCTGCTCAATGTGTGTGTGTGTGTGTGACCTTGGACCGGAGGGTCCAGCGGGCCCTGCTGTGACAACCCGCATCCGAGAAACACACCTTCCCATCAGCGGCCGGGCCCCGGGAGCGTCCCTCATTCATTCACAAATACTCTCAGCTGATCCCCCCTGGTATGTCGATTGGCAGTGGCCGCTAAAAACAAGCAAAAAGATAAATAAACAAACAAATATCCGTGCAGGATAACTGAAAATGAAAAGAAATGCCCCTGAAAAAAAAACAAATTCTACAAAAAAATGGCCAAATGATGAAATAAAACAAGAAATGCCCGGAAAAGGCCATTTCAATGTTTTTACATTACAAATAAATCATCGAACAACGGTTGAGAATTTATTTAAACAATCAAAAGTAAGTCGCTGTGTAAATCCATGAAATAAACAGCCAGAAAATATCTGTTCTTATTATATTATTTTTAACTCTCTGAACTTGGTTTATTGTTTTTTTTTTTGTCTTCAGTTTTGTCACTTTCTTTTAGTTCTCGGGAGGAACAGGTGGATGAACGCCCCTGAAAGATGAAGACCAGACGGTTGGAAAGAAAAGGGACAGGAAGTTGGTGTGAGAGAAGGTTAGATGGAGGTAGCTGATTGGCCCAAACGAGAAGAAGAAGTATGAGCAGGAAGTCACATGAAGCTCTGCAACCGCCTCCACGATGACAAAACAAAAAAACGGAAGCTGTTATTGATCTCATCGATTGGTGAGCCAAGCCGATCATCTTTTCCGGCTACGTCACTCCGGAACGCACACCTGTCCGTTTCCACGGCAGCGCGACACCAAACATGAGGGAGTCTCGAGGGACGGGGGGATAAAAAGGATGAGCCAGCTGCTGCCATGGTTGTCTCTGGTCGATGGGACTTGCCGGGGTTTGTATTTTGGGGCCCCTCAGGGCGGAGCGAGGCTGCCCTCTGGTGGACGGGGGAGGGACTGCATCGCTTCAGGCAGCAGCCGGGGCCCCGGGGGTTATCGATCGACCCCGTATTCATCGATAACCCGATCAGTGGCGTGACCTTGGTGGTGAGGCTGGACTAAACACGTGACTTGTGTGTTTGTAGAACCGAGCATCTGTCCATCTACTTCTTCTTTTCCTTTGGGCTTTTCCCTTCAGGGGTCGCCACAGTGAATCAACCTTCCCCATCTAGTCCTATTCTCTGTATCCTCTCTCACGCCAACTAGCTTCATGTCCTCTCTTACGACGTCCATAATTCTTCTCTTCAGTCTTCCGCCGGACCTCCTGCCTTGCATCTCCAATTCATGCATCCGCCTACCGATATATTCACTATCCCTCCTTTGTACATGACCCAACCATCTCAGTCTGGCTTCTCTGCCCTTCTCTATCTATATTTACCTCTCTTCCTATGTATTAATCTATCACTCTTTCTCTATATCAACCTGTCAATCAAAAAAAAAACAATTAATCGAGGTTATTTTATTGTTTAATACTGTTGGTGCGATAGACATAAGGACTACAAATAAAGACTACAAACGAGATGGATTCTGTGTTTATTTTTAAAATGAGTAAAAAGGATAAATTGCTGTCTGGCTGAAAAAAAAACCTACAAAATTGATCATGACTTTGTTTTGTTTTGTTATTTTAATTTTGTTCCCCCAACCCCCAGATGAAATGGAATTTATCGCATTCATCATCCGGACGGTGCTTCCGCAAACATCGCGGGAACAGACAGCTGTCAGGAGGCGGGGGGGTGCGGTCTTTCCTGTCGTCGCGAGCGGAAGCGGAAATTCGGCCATCTCCTCGTACACTCGGGCTACAACAGGGGTCAGTACACACTCGATTTTGGATATTTATCGTGCCGTGTTTGTCAACACTTTCCGCGCCGGCCCGCCGCGCCCGTCCCGCGGGCTCCCGACGCCGGCCGCTGCCCTTTTTTTCCGCCCGCGGCTCGCCGCGTCCCAGCAGACATGTTTGGCAGTTTGCGGGCTAGCATGCTAACAGCTAACTTCCAAGCTAACTAATCTCTACCCAGCGGCGAGTGGTTTCTTGTGCCCGCCCGCCCGCCCGCTTGCGAGCGGGACGCGGCCGTTGGTCCGCCGTCCGCCCACAGCCCCAGACCGGGACTTCGCCTTGTCGCTCGTCTTTCCTCCCGTTTTCATGAGCGCCGATTTTAGCCCTTCCTCCACCCCCGGCGAACACTTTACCCAGACTTCATCCGGTGGCGAAAGTCACGTCACTAGCCAGCTGTGTTGACTCGCCCCAGGTAAGGAGGCGCTCGCCCGGCGGCTAACCCCCCTCCCTCCCTCCCTCCCTCCCTCCAAGCTAGCACCACACAGTCAATCTAACCTGCCGCCGTTAGCTGAAACTGCTCCCCGGAGCCGCTTCGACAACAAAAGCTTCGTCCAGGTGGTTTGAATGAGAGTGAGTTAACCGTTAACTCTTGTGTAATGATAACGGAGCCGCTAAATGTATAACTTTTTTTCTTTTTCTTTTCATTTTTTTTTTTTGGGGGGGGGGGGTAAGTAGTCAAATTGCTATTGTTAGCCGGGCAGGTGTGGCAGGGGGTCCGTTAGTATTATCTGTCAGTTAGCAGGGTGGAGGGACTTTTGCTGATGCTTCTTTGCTACAATCAAGCCACAAGATCAGCATTCAGATTATTGGTAAATTTCACTTAAACTCGAACTGTTATTGAAATGATGGTGTTATTTATATGTCAGTTTGTTGTTGTTTGTTTATGCCACGAAGTGACATTTGCTGTTCCCTTCGCTGTTGGCATTCGTGAATTATGCGTATTCCCTGCCATTTTTTATTGTATTTTAACTTTTATATACCGGGTTGGAAAATGTAAGTAATTAATAATTGTGGCTTTAACGTCCTGTTATCAGATCGGTCCGGCTTGTGTGAACTTTGCTCCGGTAGGGACTTTTGCAATGCCGCCCCCCCCCCCCACCCATGGTCTCTTATGCAACTCGTTTACCTGTTTGTCCAAGCTATCCTTTTTTTTTTTTTAAACAGCACTTAAGCCCATGTGTTAATTTAACTTTTGAAAAACTTTTAAACGCACCGTTGCTCTTTGGCAGGTATTCATAAAGTGTTACAAACAGCCAACAATCCAGAGATTATTCAAGAGAGTTTTGCACAGATAAGGTTTTCAAGTGCTTTCCTACAATCGTGCAGTATGAGTGTGTGTGTGTGTGTGTGTGTGTGTGTGTGTGTGTGTGTCCTATCAGGAAACATGGCTTAGAGGTCAATCTGTGTACTTCCTTGTTAGTTTTATGCCTCGGGATGGAGTGTCAGTCAGTTGGTCTGGGTCCCTAAAGTAGTGGATATTGTAGCCTACCCTCTGTTGTTGTTACACCATCTGTAAAATGTGTGGCACCAAAGGACGTCCCAGTTCTCAACTGTTGGTAAACGTTCAACTGTGCTCGGCATCGCGTCTGTATTCTCACATAATTACCTGTTAGTAAAAGAAATGAAAGTGGGAATACTGTGGCGAGTTGGCAAGGAGGAGACGTGAGCAGAGCCAGAAGGCTTGCATTATTCCATACGTCACATGAAAACCCGTACTGACCAGTACAAACACTGCCGTCAAGAGCGCAGACCGTATGTCAGTGAACGCAACTGTCGTCTTGACCACGGTACAAGTAGTTGGAGCTCACCATCAGCTGTCCCTTTCAAACCAGCAGGTCCTGAAACCCATGTATCAACATCAGAACTTGGCAAAAGCATCAAGAGGCGGGACCAAAAAATACATTCCCCTGATATTCATTGTGGCGTTGTGTTGAAAGTAAAGTAAGTGAAATTCGGGTGCGTTTGAAGGAAAAAAATATCTGGTCAAACACTGAACTCCTACCTAACGTAGAGTTAGTTATCAACATCAGCTGATGACCCTGGCCTGAACACCTTGCAGTCTGATTCAATGAGGATGAAGCCTGTTGAAAGCAAATAGAAGAACAAAATAGAATATTCCTTTATTCGGCCCACAGTGGGGAGATTTCAACCACTCACAACAGAAAGTGGACAGTGCAAGGAAGGTTATCAAAAATAGAAAAACTAAGAATAAACAATAAACAGTGTTATTCGTAGATGTATAAACCGGGCTTCGATTAACAAATTGCACAAAAACAATATGACAAAATATACAGACAGGACAGTCCTCCGTGTGTCCTGCCACACTTTTCATGTTCCTGTCGCAAATAGCTGTACAATTTTGTTGAAGTTTGAGTGAAATGTCAAAATGCAATTAATTCTGACTTGTATTACAGTTGAATTTGTGTGATTGGAGAGAGACTTACATCTTAAACACAGTAACTCGATAATAAACCAATGTTTCCCTCAGTCAGTTGAAGCTGAGGCGGGACATTTCTGCACCAACGTGTTGTTACAAATGCTGTTTTGATGAATTTCTCCATTTACAAATGCCTTTTTTCCTTTTGCTTTGATTCGACTGAAATTGATTTAAAATCCGGATTGATTGGAAGGCTCCGCGCCAACACCGTATCTGTAATCCTCGGGATATGAGCTGTATTATGTTAGCGACCTAAATCACGATAGAGCGCTGGTTTTGTGAATTCAGTGGAAAATGATTGCGAAAACCGCCTGATCAGACCCAATGTATTGGAACTGCGTGAGCCTCGAATGATCCAATCCCGGCAGCCATCGGGGCTAAAGGCAGGCATCTACCTGGACAGACTTACCCGAAGTTGTCTCCCCCCCCCCCCCCCCCCCCCCCCCCCCCCCCCCCCCCCCCCCCCCCCCGCGCCCCCCCCCCCCCCCGTGCCC